>CM021105.1:632720905-632828458 GCA_007115665.2 Sequoiadendron giganteum | reverse complement strand
TCTCGTTCTTACCCCCTCTATCTCTCCCTCTTTCTATCTATATCTCTCCCTCTCTCTATCCCCCCTCCTTATTGACCACTCTCTCCCTCCCTCTCTCTATCTCCCCCCTCTCTCTATCTCTCCTCGTCTCTCCCTCCCTCACTCCCTCCCTATCCCCTATCTCTCTATCTCTACCTTGTTCTCCCTTTCTCTTCCCATATATCTCTCTCTTTCTTTCTCTTCCAATATATATCTATCTATCCCTACTTCTCTCCCTCTCTCTATCTCTCCTATTTCTCTCTCCCTCTCTATTTATTTATTTATTTTTAATTCTCTCTATTTGTCTCTCTATCCCTTTCCTACTCTCTCTATATCTCCTTATATCTTTATCTCTATATCAGTCTACCTCACCATCTATATCTCTTTGTATCTCCCTCTCCCTCTTCCTCTATATATCTCTATCTCTCCCTCTCCATCTCTTTGAGCTATCTCTCCCTCTACTCATTTCTCTCCCTCTCTCCCCTTCTTTTTCTCCCTCTTCTACCTATCTCTCTCCCTCTCTCCCATTCTCTCTCTTCGTCCTCAACCTATCTCTCTCCCTCTCTCCCCCTCTTCTCTATCTCTCCCTCCTCTACTTATCTCTCTCCCTTTCTCTCCATCCCTCCCTCTCTCTATCTTCCCCCTCTCTATCTCTCCCCATTTCTCCCTCCCTCGCTCCCTACCTATCCCCCTATATACATCTCTATCTCTACCTCTCTCTCCCTTTCTCTTCCCATATATCTCTATATCCCTCTGTACTCTCTCCCTCTCTCCATCTCCATTTATCTATCTCTAATTCTCTTTGTTATATCCCTCTCCCTCTCCATATATCTCTCTATCTATTTGTCTCCCTCTTCCTCTCTTACTCTATCTTCATCTCTACCTCTATTTTCCTCCCCCCTTTATCTCTAGGCATGTCTCCCTCTGTCTATCCATTGCCTATTTGAAGCATGTGTCTTGTGACAACAGTTTGCGTAACACCTAGAGTCTTTGGGAATCTATGTGACATGAAGCAAAGACTGAAGGTCTACCAGCCTAGGATTATTGTTATTGTTGTTTATCAATCATGCCAATTGTAATTAATGTATTACGTTGGATAATGTGGTCATTAGAGATTTTTTAATGTCTTATACTCAATAATGTCATCATTAGAGATTTTCTTAGTAATGTTTTAGTCACAAAAGTTTTATTTTATATAAATAATATTAAGTGAGGTTCTTTACGTGTGGGATAATATTGGCGAGATATTTCATAATGATTTTTTGTAATAGATCAAGGGGTTAAGATTTAGGTGTTAATGAAATTATTATTATAAGATTATATTTTATTCAAAATAATAAAAGTTGAATTTTTAATTTATAGAGTAATGTATTATAAGAATTGTATATTACAATTTTAAATAAATATAATAAGACAAATTCAATGGAAGTCACTTTGACGTTATTACTTCATACAATTATTCGGCGTAACCCATTGGACACCTAAAGTACAATAGCTAGTTATTTTTAACATATACTATATTTACCAACAGTGGCATGGTGGGATGGTTAAGTAGTTGTGATGCTTTTCTTGCCATCAAAGTTCAAACCCCATTGAAATGTTATTGTTCAATATTTAAATTGGGGTTGATGTCCCCTTTTGTGATCTCACTAGTTCAAAACTCCATTTACCCCTTCTTCAAAATGACTATAACTTAAATAATATATTATGTAATAATGATTATATATTTAATATTCTAAAAAAATGATAATTATTATATAAGAAAAAAATAAAATTATTTAAATTATTTTTAATAATTATATAATATTATTTATAAAACATTTATTATATTATTTAAATTATAATTATTAGATATTAATGATATATTTAATTAAATAACATTAAATAATGATTAAATATATTATATAATAGTTGGAATAATATTAATTATTAATCATAAATAATATACTATATACTATTAACAATATATAATATATTATTTATCATTAATAATTAATATTATTTAAATTATATAAATTTAATATTAACAAAAATATGTTATTAATTAAATAATATTAAATAATTATAAAACAATGTTAAATATATTTTAAATGTTATTTATTAATTATTAAATAGTTCAAGTATTGGACGGTAGTGATAAAGCAATATTCTTACGCTAGCGGATTAGTACAGTTCGTGTGAGATAAATTTATCACCAACAGGAAAACGGAAACTTAAAAAAATGAATGGGTTGGAGGGGCCCACACCAAACATCCACTAAGTCAAAGGCTTAGTGTGTGATGTTTAAGCCAGGCCGAGTGACTAGAACGAAGTTACCATGGAGGCCATCCCATGTTATGATTGTGCAGCCACTGAACACGAACTTGGTGGAGTTGCTAGAAGGGTGGAGCACAAGAGTAACAAAGACATGCTGAAATGTATGGAACTCTTTTCGGAAGGAATCCACAAAGGCAAAATGAAGAAATTCGGGAAATTTATCTCAGAACATTGAAGCCTCCTTTCCTCTCAGCAAAGTGAATGTATGGAGGAGCTGAGAGAAGGTCTAGTGTATCTGCAGTTCAATACATGCAAGGAGATCATGATGAGATCGCGTCCTATAGTTTTGTAGAGAAATTGATCATTTTCTAGAGATATCGGTAAGGGAAAGGGATTGATGGTGGTGAGGGCTATGTTGTGCGAGGGGTTCAACATTGGCCAATTTTTTTTCCACACGGAAGAGAATCTATCTATTTGGCAACTCAAAAATATTTAAATCGGGAAAAAAGTTTTTCAAAAATTTTAGACCGCTTTTCAAAATTCACATTTTACAAGTTTAAAAGTGGCATGTATCTATGGTGGACGCATGGTACGTGTTTGCCCATTTCCCGCCATGCCAGTCCTAGAAAACTTAACTCCCATTTAGTGCGCATTTACCACACCACTCCCTTCGCCGTCAGCCTTTTCCCATTCACTTTGACATGCATTTCATTTGGTAGGGTTTTCTTTCGCTTCTCTACTACACCATTCATGCTTGGCATCTAAACATTAAGTTGTCCATTGAAGGACGGGTGCTGGTGCACTTCAAGACTGACAATGGTGAGGCTGGGGTGACTCATGGTGATGCAACTTTTAATTTTTTATGTTTATCAACATTTCCATTGTCAAAAGGAAACATAATTAACCTCTGCCATCACAGGTGAGGTTGTCTTCCAACCTCACTAGAGCGATATCTATTCATTGTATGATTTTTTTTCAAATTTTGTTGCATGCTTTGTTTTTACAACTATGTTATGATAAATATGTTTACAACATTTGAGATTATGATATGCTCGAATCTTAAGGGTTTCTTGTAGCTATATTATGGCCGATTGTGTACACACACACACACATATGTATATATGTGTACATATATACACACAATCGGTCAATAAATATGGGTTTGTTATTACAATATCATTAAACGATCAATACAAAGTTAACATTTCATTTGTCTAGCTCTACAATTTCGAGAAATATATTGACAATATTTGATGTTATGATAAGCTCAATTGTAAAGGGTTTCTTGCAACTATATTATGATCAATTGTATATATAGATAAATACACACACACACACATATATATATATATGTGTGTGTGTGTGTGTGTACATACACATAGTCAGTCAAATAATATATACAACCTACTAAAATATTTGTAAACAATGTATGCAACTCACCCTATTAAGGCTATCATGCATCTATCGTTTGGCTAACTGTGTGTATATATATGTACATACCATTTATGGGTTTCATATGGTGGACTCTTAAGGGTTTCATACACCTATGGTTTGGTCGACTATGTCCTCCGTTGTTGTGAACCCCTCACACAACATTACCCGCTCCCCATGGTCCTCTCTACCCTTTCGATACTACATTAGGCTGTATTGGTATGGTTGAAATTTTATTATCAATTTACATGCATTTATAGGATTTTAATCTTAAATTGGTAATAATTTGAGTTATCTAAATTTATTTATTATACTAATATTTAAAATGTATCTGAGTGTACGTATGCATGGCATACATACATATACATACAAACATACCTGCATGGCATACATACATAATGTACATGTAAAAAATAGAGAAAAATAAGGTGGGTCTATTTTAATATCAGGCCTATCGCTAATTATAGTTGAAATCATTAGTACTAAAAACTGTGAACAAAGATTTTTTTTTAAAAAATGCTAACGTCATGGATCACTTCGACAAATTAAAGAACAAGTTCTGAAGTTTTAGTTCGACAACAAGCTTGACAATGAAACATGAAAAAACATGAATTATCTTTACTATGCAAAAATTCATAACATGCAACATGGTTTTAAATTCTCTCACATTCTTCAGGGTATGATAAACTAACTGATACAAACATTAAAAGCAATTATCATCCACAAACAACAATCCCACAGTTTACTATACTATACATTTTCGTCAAAAGGAAATCCAGAAGCAAACCAATTATACATACGACCCAAATGGCCTACCAACTGAGTTCATTTAGCCAGTATCTGTCACAGCGGAACAAAATTTGATCATATTCATATTCTTAAACCACCATTTTAAAGTCACCCTCACCTCCCTAATACTTAATCCTTTCATCAGTCTCCTTTCTTCCAGAACGGTGCACAAAGAAGCGTAGCTATTTAGCTTCTTATGACAGGTCACCTGTCACCTATTTTCCTATGGTGCATGGTGCTATAGACCACATATCGTAGGGGACCCTTAGATTTCATCGAAAGTAAATCCAGGAGTATAACGGTCTTAATCGATAAATGTCTTTTGGCCAACAACATGGATACCTACAAATGTTTCACTATAATGAGTTCTATGCCTGTCAATTACGTCGAATATAATTGCTTCAACTTTCCATTTGACACAGAAAACCAAACTATCACTTCAATCTCTTTTGACAATGATTAAATTATCATTGCAGTTGGATAAACTGTCTCGTCAAATATGGAAACATTGGCTTAAATTATAATTGGAAAACTCGCCTTGAAAACACTCTCGGTTATATTGTGGGTTGTAGATTTTGAGTTTTAGGCAAGTCAGTGCAGTGGAGATTGGTGAGTACTCACCCATTTTTTTTGAGTACATAAACAGAAAAACTTGCTGGAATGTTTGTTTGGACACAAAAGAATACCTGGGGTTTTCTAGCATTGAAAAAAGTTTTTAATCTTTATAAAAATTATGCAGAAAGATATGTGGGGTTTAAAGGTCTTTATTTAGGTTGGGTGGTGGGTTTTCCCTCTCAATTCCATTAGGGGTATTGTTCTCAAACGTCTTTTAAATTTATTTAGTGTAAATTGAAGTTGTATTTTTTCATAAGTTTATATTTTTTTCAAAAATTTAAGTGATTTTTAATTGATAAGTAGGAGGTATTTTTCATGTGTCAAATTGTGATATTGCTATCAAGATTCAATAGTGTAGATTTACGAGTCAAACTCATTGACCCATATTTCATGAGTAGTGGTTCACAAGAATTTTACCGTGTGATTTTTAGTTGTTGAGTACTCACCAAATTTTTGTGAGGCAAAAAAAATTGATTTACCAAATCTAAATCAAATTCAATTTTACAAAGTATAACTAAAACGATGAAAGAGCAACCAAAGAGAAGAACACCTAACAAAAGAAGGAGAAGAAATCAAGGGATTCATTAATAGAAGAGGACTCCCCTCTCAACCAATTTGAGAAAAATCCTCTACTCAACCCTAAGATGTTCACTATAATGGTAAAATAGGTGCTACTCTTATAAAACAAAGAAATGAACCTTGCCAAAAATATATCTATAAACCAAGAGGATTTGGTTTTGCGTATAAACTTTTTGGGTTTACAAAACTCACAAAAATATTTTACAAGCTGCACTAATGTATAAGCTTATGTGGCTTCTATGTGGTGAGGTGGGCTTCACCTTCAATGATTTTTGAATGAAGAATGATCCATAACATTGAAATTTAGGGATTTACTTTCCATCATGAACCAAATAAAAGATCTTTTTGAAAAGAATTGGCACCTCAATAACTCTCCAAGCATAAAATTTTGTGCATAATGAAGTATTAGATATACCTTTATTACAAGGAACAATATTTTTTAAAGAAATACATGTTATATGATTTTAGAGATCACAAATTTACATCAATTCAACAATAAGCAATAGCTCATTTTTTTACAAATATTTAAATGTTATCAACAAAGTCAAATACTATTTAAAAATCCTAAATCTCATATGCCCAAATATTCACAAACATAATTGACATAACAACTACTTTGAAATATTGTCCTCTTAATACTTTTAGGGATCAACTGTTCATAACATAATGCTAATTTATTTAGGTAATCTCTTGAATAAATTGACGGAGACAAAAGGAACCCAATGCCTATATCATGGGTGGTGTAGCACGTACAAACCTACAAGTAGTGCTACCACTCATGAAGGAATTATTGGTGTTTTTAATGTCCCAATTGTTTCTTAAGACAACCAAAAGGATAGCCATTTCTTATACTAAACTGTCTTGAGGGATTGGCCAATGAACATAAGCAAGATTTTATCAATTATCTCCTCAACACTTCAGGCTCTACAAAACCTAGGAGGGTGGCCCTATGCAACATCTATTAGGGTTTCACACAATTGACTTCAGATATTGCCTTAAACATATATGCTCTCTCTTATTAATCAAGAATCACATATAAACACATTGAATGGGCTAGATTATTGGAGTTTATATATTTTAGATCTAAGAACATGTAAATAATATTATGTAATAAATATTTCTTGAAAGTAAATTTGTTTTTTAAGATAGTTGATCATGAATATTATAATCAAAACATTGCACAGACTGGTTCCTTCAACCTAGGTCACAGAGTGAAGGGAAACACAATTGAAAACCCTTATACCAATATTGATTCTAACATCAAAGCTTAATGATAATGCATTACATTACCATCCCTCAAAATTTTATAATTAATTTTTTACAAATCCTTGTATATACCTAAAACATTCAATATTTCTCATAAAGCACATTTAATTTACTACTCGAGTAAAATCCATGAAAGAAACATTCATACACAGGAAAGACTGCAAAGATCATAAATAAAAATAGATCTTTGATCAATTTTATTCATAAATGCTAAAGGTAAATACATGTAGGAGATAATTTTCTTGCAAAATTTGTCATGTATTGGATTATAAATGCTAGTACATGCTATACAAAATTACCAATCACATTGTCATCCTTTACTAACAAGAGCTAAACTGGACATATATAGATTGATATACAAAAGTTGATATGCTTACAAATTTTCAAGATCCTTGTACAATGGCCCTGAATTCCCTTTTATAAAATAAGGGAGCAAACAAGTTTCAGGCCATAGGACAAATGCCACATTTTTATTTGACAATCTTTTCCTAGAAAGAGACAAAAGATAAAACCTCTTGAGGAAGATAGAATAAAGCTTCACTAGAAGACAAAATTTGTTTGAAGCACCAAGGAAGATGTCCACTGATGTACAACAATGATGAGGAGAGAATGATGAATCTTTAAGGCTTCACTTCATGTACTGAAAGTACATTCTCTCCTTAAGTTGTTATGATTAGTTGAAGCTGGTGAGCTAAATAGACCATAAGAGACCAAAGAATGTCCAACCACTCAGATACATAAAGAATAAAAGAATTAAAGGCCAATTGACTTAATTCTTTAATGTATACAAAAAAAATACTTATAAACCTTTCAATTGATTATACTTTTTATCCCAAGCCTCATATACTCTTTTTTCCATCCACTTGACTACTAGAAGTAGATCAATGTTGTACATATATTGAGTATATTTAGACTGAAATTGATGTTGTCTCCTTTTCAAAAGCATCAAGAATTTGATCAATGTCTATCAACTTATCTACACAAGTCTTTAGGATTTCTATATCCACTTGATCACCATCATAGATAAAGAAAGAGCAAGTAGGGGATAACGCTTTGAATTAGGATTTCCATTGAAAGACCTATTTTATTTCCCCATTTTCATCTATAATATGAGACATTCTAATTTCTATGTTCTCAAATTTTTTTAGCCTTGTCTTGACATCCAATCGGCTGGTCCATGTAGGCTTGCATCTCACTTGCCAATTTTATCATACTATAAATAGATGAAACATCTTTTGGTGGGTTGGGGTCATGGGATGCTCCATTGAACATTCCTTGTAGTGCATTCACTCTAGGGACCCACCTAGTCATAATACTCATGGTATTTTCTCTATCCTTGGAAACCCTCTCAAGTGCCTTTACCAGATTTATATAGGACCCCTATGAGCAGGTTCAAACCTCTTCAAAATTTTGGACATTAAATGTCCCAAAACATTAGAAATAATATTAAATCTCTCCTTCTCCTTAATGTCTTGAGCATTCTTCACAAGTACTTCCAACTCCTTCATTTTCTCCTTCAACTCTTCATTCTCTCTTATCAAATCTTCTGATGATGGTGCAAAAGAAGAGCTAGCCCTTGGTGTACCAACAAAGGATGTTGATTGTGATTCTTTTACTTTTAAATTATAATATTCTATAGTCAAGGCAATATGATCTTGCAACAATTTGTCATACTTAGTCTGGAGGGCCTCTGCAGTGGCCTTGTTGAATTTTGTAGTGTCAACTACCAATGTGGCAACTTCAATAGTTGAGGTGTCAAACACCCTCTTTATTACCAGGCCTCCCCTAATGTCTTGAGCTACTTCTACAACTTGAGGTTTATTTGTATTGGGGGCAAGATGTAATGTCCCTTTTTTTGGGATCCGTATCTTTGTAGTGGTTAGCCTATTATCTAGTTCCCGTAGGTTAACGAGATGTTTAGGGGACCCCTTTGGGGGAGATTCAGACTCTTCAACAAGCTTGATGTTTCATTCCACTATATTCAGCTCAGTGATTTGGCATTTGGTTGGTAGGCCTTTTGAAGGCAGTTCAGGAGTTCACCATTCATACTTGTTATTTATAGTAAGTGACATCAAGCTCAATGGCAACACGCTTGCAGTTGGTAATTGTGTTAGGACACTCTTAGGGGGTTATTCCTAAATTATTGTCAAGAGTAATTAAATTATTAAAGTCACATTACTTTAATAATATTCTTTTATTAAAGTGACTTTATAATTTAATGTTATAAAGTTACTTATAATAAAGTACTTTATAATATGGCGTTATAAGGTGAATAAAGTAATTTTAATTAAAATGATATATTATAAGTTTATTATCATTTCATTAAATGACACAACTTTCAAAAGAAAAAATATCAATTAATTATGCAAGAGACAAAGTTAGCATTGGGTTTTGTGAGAGGATTATCAATATTTTATTTTAAAAGAGTAAAAACCTAAGTTGAGTGTTGGGATTTGGAGAAGGCTTAAAGGTGAAAAAAAGCATCATTGGAGCATCCAAGTTTATTATTAACAATTTCATAAGAGTTGAGCAACAAGGGTTTGTAGGTATGGAGTTCAAGCTGATCCGAGGATGAAAACCCTCGATTAGGACAAGATCTACAGGCATGAGATATCGTCTAAGGATTCTAGATTGAATGGTCTCAATAAAATATCATTATCAGAGCTTTACAAGAATTAAGGAGAATAATAAATCAAGTTTATTTAATTATTGTTGTAGATAAAAAATAAGGGTTTGGATTAATAAATTGTAGAGCACAACCTTTAGTAATTGGCATGTGGGGAGTCACACCAATAAATCTCATTACATAGATACATGGGAATTATTCTTGGCTAGCCATACACATTCAGGTATGTTACAAATGTTTTTTGTTGTTGATTCCATCAAATAAACAACCTGGCAGTAGTCATACAGTCTCCAATCAATAAGTGTGAATCTTCATTGTTGGTTGTACAAGATCAATTTGGCACATGGGGTTTCTAGTGCAGAATACATTGAATTTCTATCAACAGGATAGCTAATTGGTGGCGTCCCAGATCATTGACCAGGTTAGCAGTAGCCAAGAGAAAATTGAAGCAATCTAGTGAGTTTGGCACCTAGGGTTTGAGTCAATAAATTATTGTCTTAATAAATCAGACCTATAAAATTTACAATCAACAAATGGGTATGTTTTGATTTTGTTTCAAATCAATAAATATTATTGGGTTCTCTTTCATTTATGTAATTTCCTTTTCGTTATTGTATTTTAGCAAATTTCTATAAATTTCTAGCACCATTTCTGACATTAAACCCAAACAATAATAATACAAATAAAAAGAAAAAAATTAGATTTGAAACCCTAGGGGGACATCATAGTGGTATCAGAGCACAAAATATCCTACCATCTTGTGTAGTTAAGTCATGAGTGAGAAAGAACAGACTTATCATAGGGGTTCATGTATGTGGCAACCTCCGTAGCTGCCAAAGGGTGAAACTATTTCAAGGGTTTTAGGTATTCATAGTTCTCCAAAAATACCAAGGATTCTATCTAGTGATAGTGAAAGTGTTGAAGGTGCAATGGAAGAAAGAGACAAAGGGAATGTTGGTTCCATTAGCCCAGATGCTAGGAGAGAGTAAAAATTTGATACTATATGATGGATATATTGGCCAAATTCTTGCACAAGATGAACCGGGTTCCTACTCCTGTTCATACAATATGTCTTGATAATCCTGGTAGTTCTAATACATGACTTGAGTATAGGTCAAGGATTTCACTCAACTCCACATCTGGGCCCTTGTAACCTACCTTTACACGTAGGGTTGAGGCTCAAGCTCGTTAGGAACAACCTCCTGAGTAGTCAATGACCATGGTTGATGAAGTCAGGGCCAACCATGTAGAATACATCTCACTTCCTTCTAACATCAGGAACATGTTGAATTTTGACCACTTCCTAAACCGGAGGAGACAGAGAGCAGTGGAAATTGGCAGGTCAGAGACTAGAGCACCATAGGGTGCTAGGGATCTCCAACAGGCAGTAAGCAAGATTACTTTGGAGCATTTTGATGGTGGCCATCATTGTACAACATGTGCTTGGGTCCAAAATTCAGACAACTTCCTATCCTTGAGGTCCATTCTCGAGGAAGAGGCAAACAGGTTTGCCACACTACATTTGGATGGCATAGCTCACAAGTGGTGGTACCACGAATTAGTGACATTGGGACATAGGTCAATCACATCTTACGATGAGTTCATTAAAAATCTCATCAAACTATTTGACAAGAGAGATCCAAAGGTTTTGTTTTGGGAGCTTGCATAGCTTAAGCAAGTTGGATCACTAGAGGCCTATATCTCAAAGTTCTAGCGGTTATCAATGATGGTCACTAGTATAGTAGGGAGGAGATTAGTGGTAATTTTTAGTGAGGGGATTTTACAATCCTTATGTGGATGGATCAAGGCTTTTGATCCACCTTCATTGTAGGACATGATGAAGAAGGCACAAGACATGAAGCTTGCTACCCTAAAAAGGGAGTTTCTGCATAAAACAATTACTCCTCCAAAGGATGAGAGTCATCATTAAGCTGCGGATCCACAAAGGAAATTGCCACAAAAATGTAATGATGGTACCATAAAAGACTTGAGGAGGCAAAAATTATGCTTCAAAAGCAAAGGGCCTTGGGACTGGGATCATAAGTGTTTTATGCAGGGTCATGTAAATTAGATGGAATATTTTTATGCTAATGAAATCAATTCTGAAAATTTTGAACAATGATCTGACTTGGAGGACAATGAGATAGGAAGAGCATATGAAGAGTCAGAAACAGACTTAGAAAAGTTATTCCCTATGGCACACTTCTCTAGCATCCAAAGAGAGGGGTCATTCAGAATCAAACGAGTCTTAAGCGAGCAGTGTGTGATCACTTTGCTTGATATAGGAGCCACTCATAACTTCATTGATGAGGGATTGGTTTCTAGGCACAAACATTAGACAAAGGATTTTAAGGGGTTCAGGGTGAGAGTAGCAGATGTTTTCATAATCACTTGTATGATGGGGATTCTTAATCTCACCTTGCAACTAAATGATTATGAATTTCAAGATGATTATTATGTCGCCAAAATGGGTGAGATGGATGTGGTCTTAGGTATTGTTACCTATTTTTCACTACCAGCTCAAACAGGTAGAGCTGAATTGTAAATTCAAAGCCAAAAGGTACACAATATGTTCAAAATTTTTTGCTAAGTACTCATTTTTGTGCAATGTTTCATTACAGTGTAAATTTCAGTGATATTATGCAAAAAACATTTCAAAATGGTATTATAAGATTTCATAATTTTTGTTGTTTTATTCATAATGTACAAACCAGAATCCCACACAAGCTGTGGGAGTAACTTCATTTGATTTTTCTAATCAAATAAGGGGTGCATGAATTAAAGTAAACTATACAACTGAAAATAAAGAAAGCATAGGGTAGAAAGTGATTCATCATCGCCTGGAATGATGAATCGTTGACAACTTGAAGTCTTTAGTTGTGACTCTGGATCGATCCAGCTCCAAGCTCCGATGCACTTGCAAGTATGATAGAAGTGTGGTTAGAGCAATGCGAATCAAATCCTATCATATGCCTACGATAACAACATAAATATAGCATACAATTGATTAGGCATCCATCAGATGATTTCATTGTTCAAACGCATAAAACTCAAAGAGGAAGCTTTCAACTTCTTTTATTTTGCTAACACGTCTGTTCACTATGCAGGAATAGGGTTCATACGATTATGATCGTTTCATTAGATATGTGGAGTTAAACGGGCTCCCACAAGGGTTGAGCCCAACATATCAAAGAAGACACTCTCTAGTTACACGCGAGAGTCATTATCAATGTCAAAACAACCATAAAGAATAGCTGCAAATCAGTTATTCAACACTGAACATAATGAAAAAATAAGAGGCAATGTTGAAATGAACAATTCCATCAAAATGAGCATTCAACATGATAAGGCACAATCACATCATATGGTGATTTATCAAAAAATACAGATACGCAAGATCTCACTATGAAAATAAATAATAGTAAGAAGCTTGATCATAAGTGCAGAACAACCATATAGAGGTGGAAGTCACCATGACAGTGTGAAATAAGGAGTATATCCTTGGGGAGCAAATTTGTTTTAATCAATAGCAAAGTTCACAATTTCGGAAGATCAAGAGCAAGTAATAGAAGGCAGCCATGTGTAATAATAGTAATCATGAAAATTCTAAGAGGGCAGTGTTCCCATAGCTGTTGGACAATCACCTTTAATGTATAGTTGAAGGACTGATCAAGGGAGGTCCTCAAGGAAAGAGAGCCACTATGAGAATTCTTTAAAAGATACCAGACTTAGTCATAAAGGACATTGTACAGTCAAGCGAAGGAACAAACTTCATAGAATACAGAGACAAACACCTACAGGTCTGCCATGTCAAGAAGGTGACAACTCAGTGATGCATATGTAACTATAGTGATGCAGGAAGGGTTTAAAGAATAGTTCAAGAATGATAGTCTTGAGAGTAGATCTTATCACAAAAGAGCCAAGCATGTTCAAATAGTCATTTGATGACAACAAAGTCTTGAGGGTGATAAGAGAGACAGATCTACGTCATTAAAGCTTCAACACCCTACATTGAACAAACAGTCTATATGATTGTAATAAAGGCATCAAAAAGCATAATATTATTTAATGCCCCAAAATAAAACAGTCACTATATTGTGTTTTGCAGTCCATTTTGAGGAAATTTTCAAGCAAGTATTGATAAATTAGTCCAACATACAAGATAAGCCAGACGCATGATAAAGGAAACAACAGTGTCAAATTGAGGCTACACAGGGAACGTTGTTCAAAATTCCTACCTCTCAGAGAATGTCATTTATATTTTGGCACAAGTTTATCATTATACAAAGGATTATTCTTTGGCCTTGGTTGAAAGGGAAAAGGAAAAAATAGAAGAAGGGGATTTCTTAGAATATTTCAAATGAATGAAATGCTACAATGGGTCGAGCCCAGAGAATGAAGGAGTGCTTTATTTTCGGAAATGTAAAACAAAAAGATTAAAAGCCTCAAAATTCAGATAAAAAATATATAAGGCTCGTGGCCTAGAGGCAAAATTTTACAAATAGCCAGATGGGGTTCCAGTGAGAAAATTGTAGATTCCTAAAAAATACAGTATACCCACTTGAGGTTTGTTGCAGAAAATTGCAAGTGCATAGGTTTTCATCACGCTACAATCACGGTTTAAATGGTATCATGCCCAGAAAACAATTTATAAATTGGTTACAACTTTTAAGCTCATGAAAAATACAGATTTAGCTCATATTCATGGCACGACCCGCATAGGTATGTTTTCGTTTTCAATAAAAGATACCAATTTTTCTTCTTCATAGAAGTTTTTATAAAGTTCTAGTTTAACAAAGGAAAATACCATGAGAAAGGAGGCATGACCAAGGAAAGCACAAACAACTATCATAAATAAAAGAGAATTTGAAACAAACTTATTTTTGCCAGTATACAACCATGAGAGAATTACAGTACCCAGAAGTAGTATAGAGGTCGTGGCTGGTAAAAATAAAAGGGGTTTGTTTAAACGGTTACAGAGGTGGAGCTTCAGATTACTATTCTCATGGCGGCCTGAGTTTTTAAAAAAAATATGCATATCAAAACACAAAGGCTGAGTAAAAACCAAGAAATAACTTTAGATGTTTCGACTTAAGCATGGGTTTGTTCTTTTAAAAAAAGTAGCCATTATTCTTATGCATTGAAGCTTTTATAAGTTTTTTGTTTTATAGAGAAAACAATAAAGAAAGGGGAACTCACCATATCTTCACCGATTGGAACTCATGCTAACTGCGGCCAAGCCTCATACGAGCTTTTAAATGATGGACTCGAGCTTACTCATGGCGGCCAACAGAGTGTAAAAAGAATAGAGATAGAAGGAAGGAGAGGTCAGTTAAATAAATTCATGCTAGCCGCGGCTTTGAAGCTGATTGTGCTTCCAAAAAATGGAGAAGTAATAGCGCCATCATGACAGAATTGAGCTTACCTTGTCTTCCTATAGGTATGTGGTCAAAAATCTCTCACAAACAATAGGGTATTTTCCGGTTCCAGCATCAAACCCTACCAAGCATGGCAGCGTTTCTCCCAGGCAAAGCCTTCTTTTCAAAAAGACAAATGCAAAATGATAAGGTTTTTAGGGTTCGATGGATTTTGTCAAATCCCTAATTCCATTTGAAGTATTTTTGACTAAGGTTTTAAAAATAATACTCTAAGTCATTATTTTGCCCATGGTAATGACTTTTAAAGTCATCGAGCCTAATGTGATATGGTGGCCAATTAAAAAAATGCTAAAGGGTAAGATAACTTATGTTAAGTATACCATGGCCGATGTGATGTTGAAGAATTTGAATATCAACTATGCTAAGTAATGTGCAGATATGGTGGCTGATCAAAGATATGCTAAGTATAGTCAGCGAGCCCGAGATATGTTATTAAGGTGGTCGATGTTGTTATATACCAATGCATGTATTTATGATAAACATAGGCTAGAGTTACACTTCTAAATTCGATATTAATTTGATGTTATATTTGCTCACTCATGTAAAGTTGTACTAATTAAATGATAAATTATAAATCATTTAATTAATACAGCTATTTTTAGGCAAACATGACATTAATTTATTTCGATCATGCATATCACTTGGAGTTAGTTGATGGAGCAAGATGGAGTTCTAGTTCACATGGGCGGATTGACACAAACAAGGTGGCTTTTGCATGCTTGGGCCCACCTTTTGAGGGATTTTTAGTTCAGTTTGAGTACTCCATGGATTAGTTATGAGTTGACAGCTAGTTTGAACCTGAGTGAACTCATTTTTGCATGAGTTTTGACCTTCTTTTTGGAGATATTTGCTTATGCTCGTGGATTACTTTGGAGTTATCATTTTCTCACTGAAATTGACTTTCAGTTCCACCTCCATGCCTTTTTGAAGGGATTTTTTTGTATAAAGTGATATGACTTAGTCATTTTTCACTAGTTCTTGTTTTTCATCCTTTGCATTCTGCAAAGTGAATTATTTGTAACTCAGTTTTTTTTTCAGATTAATACAGTAGCAGGTTTACAGGTTCATTTTGGTGTCATCTTGTAGTGTTTTCCTATCATTTTCTTTCAGGATTCATCAGATTTTCCTTTCTAGAATTATATAGTCTGTCCTTATGAATGATTCGATGAAATTATTGTGTTTTAGCTATTAAAAACCTTTATTTTTGTCTTGTTCATAATTGCACATCATATCACAGGTCTTAAGTTGTGCTATAATCATTTCGTTCTTCAAGTTGTGAAAATTGATTTTCCTTTTGAAAAGACAAACTATTTGGCCTCCTTTGGAAACATTTTTTGTGATCATTTTTGAACTGTGTGAATGGTTTTCTTGAGAATAGTTGTGAATTAGTCTGTAGGTGTTATCATTTTTTCCATTTAGGTGCATCACCAAAGTTAAGTTTCAAAGTTTCGCATTTAGATTTAGTCTTTCTCCCTTTTCCAACAAGTTACTCAGTTATTAACCAAAAAATTACATAGGAACAAGCCTAGAATCTGGAGGTATAATTCCTTATAGGGTACCCACAACCTAGAATTAGTTCCCATGTTTCAATAGATTGCTGAATTTTACCATTCAAGCATTTGGGTGTAATCTGTTTGACAACAGGTATGAAGTGGCTTCATGCAATTGGTGAGTTTTCCCCCAACTTGTGTGCAATGGAAATGAAATTTGCAGTTGATGGTAGGAAATATGTGCTGAGGGGAATGTCTAAGGGTATTCTACGTGTCATCTCCTTTAATGGGAAGAAGATTAAAGGGAAAGAAAAAGAGATTGAACAAGTGATGGAAGAGAGAGACCACTTTAAAGAGGAGTATGATTTCGTTCATTGCCCCAAAAATCCAAAGAGAGGTCATTCAAATCAGCAAGAAGATAGTGTACAATTTTTTATTAATCCATTGTTTGAGGATAATGTTGATTTGAATTATGATAATCCACTCTTTGAGTTGGATTATGGCACTCCTTTTGTACCCTATGTAGAATTGGGTGACAATCATAGGACTTGGCATCCTAGTTGTGGATCAAGACTATAATCAAGGCTTATAGATTCATTTCACAGTGTGTGTATTGTGCGATGTGCATATAGCTTTACTTTCAGCCCACTTGCATTTGATTTGAGTACGATGCATAAGGCACACGCGCATGAGATGGACAATTGGTATGAGGTGTCTCTTTCTATGGATGAAGAGGAAAAACCTTGCAAGTATTTAGAGTTGCTTCTACAGGATGGTCATGTTTATAAGACACATGATATAGGGGTTGATCTTGGATGATGTGGCATACCTGGTGTGGTTAGATTGGTATAGCAGGAGTCATCTAGAGGCAGGGAGGACAAATCCCAGTTTTGTCACTAGGATCTAGGTGGTGTACACCACAAAGTGGTATGATATAGAAAGGTTGACATGGGGAGTTGCTTCACCCTCTTCAGCTAGGTGAAGATTATATTGGATTCACGTAGTGGAGATTAGCAAGTGTTGTAGATGATGGGCTTCCAGTTGGTTTGTGGGTCTTATGATCTACCTTGCTTGGTAGTATGCTATTTCTTTAGATAGTGGTTGATAGGGCTATTCAATTTAGCACTATTATTCTCCAGTGGTTGCCATGGAGTTTTGATAGAGCATGGTACTTTTTGGTTTGGGGTCCCGACATTCAAGACAGGCCTAAGTGTGCAGGTGAGGATTGCTTGAGGATAAGCAATCTTGGGGAGGGTAGAATATAATATCCACTTTTTTTGGGATTCGTATCTTTGTAGTGGTTTTCCTATTATCTGGCTCTCGTAGGTTAACGAGATGTTCAAGGGACCCCTTTGGGGGAGATTCAAGCTCTTCAATAGGTTTGATGTTTCATTCTGATATATTCAGCTCAGTGATTTTTAATTTGGTTGGTAGGCCTTTTAAAGGTAGCTTAGGAGTTCACCATTCATACTTGCTATTTATAGTAAGTGATATCAGGCTTAGTGATGGTGCACCTATAGTTGGTAATTGTGTGAGGACACTCTCAGTGGGTTATTGCTAAATTATTGTTGGGAGTAATTAAATTATTAAAGTCACGTTACTTTAATAATATTCTTTTATTAAAGTCTCTTTATAATTTAATGTTATAAAGTTACTTTTAATAAAGTAATTTATAATATGGTGTTATAAGGTGAATAATGTAACTTTAATTAAAATGATATATTTTAAGTTACTTTATTATTATTTCATTAAATGACACAACTTTCAAAAGAAAAAAATATTAATTAATTGTGCAAGAGACAAAGCTGGCGTTAGGTTTTGTGAGAGGAATATTAATATTTTATTTTAAAAGAGCAAAACCCTATGTTGTTCGTTGGGATTTGAAGAAGGATAAAAGGTGAAAAAGAACATCATTTGAGCATCCAAGTTTATTATTAACAATCGTGTGAGTTGAGCAACAAGGGTTTGTAGGTATGGAGTTCAAGATGATCTAAGGATGAAAACCCTTGATTAGGACATGATCTACAAGTGTGAGAGATCATCTAATGATTCTAGATTGAATGGTCTCAATCATAGATCATTATCAAAGCTTTATAGGAATTACAAAGAAGAATAAATTAGGTTTATTTAATTATTGTTGTAAATCAGAAATAAGGGTTTGGATTAATAAATTGCAAAGCACAACCTTTATTAATTGGCAAGTGGGAAGTCACATTAATAAATATTATTGCATAGATACATGGGAATTATTCTTGGCTGGTCGTATACATTCAGGTCTATCACAAATTTTTGTTATTGCTAATTCCATCAAATAAATAACCTAGCAACAACCGTACAGTATCCAATCAATAAGTGTGAATATTCATTGTTGGTCATACAAGATCAATTTGGCATGTGGAGTTTCTATTGTAGAATACATTGAATTTCTATCAATAGATCAACTAATTGGTGGTGTCCCAAAGCATTGACCAAGTTAGCAGTAGTCAGGAGAATATTGAAGCAATCTGGTGAGTTTAACACCTAGGGTTTGAGTCAATAAATTATTGTCTTAATAAATCAGACCTGTAGCATTTACAATCAACAAATGGGTAATGTTTTGATTTTGTTTCAAATTAATAAATATTACTAGGTTCTCTTTCATTTATGCAATTTCATTTTTGTTATTGTATTTTAGCAATTTCTATAAATTTCTGACACCATTTCCAACACTAAACCCAAAAAATGAGAATACAAACAAAAAGAAAAAAAACATATTTGAAACCCTAGGGGGACATCATACAAGAGCCCAAATAGTAAAGGTTTCCCATTTCAGGTTGAACCCTAATCCAAATAGTGTTGTTGTTGCTTGATCCTCAGAAGAGAATAATTCTTGGTCCTGCCTCCTTATTGTATCAAATGTAATAACCGAAGCAATGTCCCATTCAGGGAGCAGTAGCAACCCACTTTCTCTCACCATTCTTCTTCCCTCTTCAGGGGTGATGTTCCTAGCATTGAACTTCATTTTTGCAAGTATCTTCTGAGATACTTCTTCATAATTCTCCGTAGGAACATTTTCCCTTTCCTGCTCAAGCCTTCTAAGATATTCTTCTCTCTTGGATCTAAGGATAAATTCAACAAACTCTTGGGATTTTACAAACTCATTGTCATCCATAAAATCCTTGTAAGCTAAATCTCTAATATCATTAGCATTGTCCCTCCCACCTATAATATAAATGCCAAGCCTACCTTGAGGTAACCTTATTTTAGATGCTCTTTGTGGGGAGAGAATTTCTTTATTAACTCCCTCATTGGTCACCTCAATGTCATCATCTTTATTGGACCAATGGGATAATCAACCAATTGTGGTTGCTAAACCCTTCTCTTCTTTTGTGGTTGCTCTTGTGGAGGGGAATCAAGAATGATTACATTAGGACAAGAAGATGGAGGTGCTTGTGGAGGTGATGGCGGTAATTGTTCTTGATCAAGTGAAGGTGGAGCTGGTGCATGAGGGGAGATTGTTGGGATGGATCCCTTATTACATGCCCCCTTGGCCTTCTTTTAAAATAATAAACAAATGGATCAATTGAGGGCTGATAGGAAGGCATCTCTTCTAAAGCAAGGGCTTTTTCAATTATTTTGTCTATGTTTTGCAATATCATTTTGATCCTTGCAATTGGGTTACATTACCGAGCTGCATATGCACCTTGGCAACTAGCGTCCTTCTACTTCTTAGAATCCCTTGTCTTCTTGAATACTATCCACTTGAATTTTATCTTATTGACTACCTTTTCATCCTTATAGTTTCTGATGAAATCCTCACTGAAATATACTTAATGCATATATGTTGACCTCTTTATGATAACTTTGAGTTGATGGATAAAACCTTTTGGATCAAAGGCTCTTGTAGTTTCCCGAGCCATCTTGTATCTCTTTAATATAGGATACAATTTATCTTGCCCCTCCTTGTTCAAATTGAAATCAACAAAAATAGTGATATATGGGAAGAATGTGCCTTTCTTCTACCCACCTAGGTGAAACTTGTTAGTTTAACTTCATTGCCAAATGATCTCCTGGTCATACAGTACGTCCTGATAATCCTGGTAGCTCTAATACATGACCTAAGGATAGGTCAAGGATTTTAGTCAACTCCACATCTAGGCCCATATGGCCTACCTTTACATGTAGGGTTGAGGCTCAAGTTCGTTAGGAACAACCTCCTAAGCAATCGATGACCATGGTTGATGAAGTTAGGGCCAACCATGTAGAATACATTTCACTTCCTCCTGACATCAATAAAATGTTGACTTTTGACCAATTCCTGAACCAAAGGAGAGAGGAGATTAGCGATACTTTTCAGTGAGGGTCTTTTAGAACCCTTACATGGATGGATCAAGGCTTTTGATCCACCTTTATTGCAGGACACAATGAAGAAGGCACGAAACATGGAGCTTACTGCCCTAAAAAGGAAATTTCTGCCTAAAACAATTACTCCTCCAAAGGATGAGAGTCACCATCAAGTTGTAGATCCACAAAGTAAACCACCACAAAAAATTAATGATGATACCATAAAAGACTTGAGGAGGCAAAAATTATGCTTCAAATGCAAAGGGCCTTAGGGCCAGGATCATAAGTGTTCTATGCAGGGTCATGCAAATCAAATGGAATATTTTTATGCTAATGAAATCAATTCTAAAAATTTTGAACAGTGATCTAACCTGGGGGGCAATGAGATAGGAAGAGCATATGAAGAGTCAGAAACAGACTTATCAAAGTTATCCCCTATGGCACAAATCTATACCATCCAAAAGAGAGGGGTCATTCAAAATAAAACAAGTCTTAAGCGAGTGGTGTGTGATCACTTTGTTTGATACAAGAGCCACTCATAACTTCATTGATGAGGGATTGGTTTCTAGGCGTGAAATTTAGACAAACGATTTTGAGGGGTTTAGCGTGAGAGTAGCAGATGGTTTCAATCTCACTTGTACAAGAAGGATTCTTAATCTCACCTTGTAACTGAATGATTACGAATTCCAAGTTGATTATTATGTCATCAACATGGGTGAGATGGATGTGGTCTTAGGCATGAAGTGGATTCATGCAATTGGTGAGTTTTCCCTCAACTTGTGCGCAATGGAAATGAAATTTGTAGTTGATGACCTAGGAAATATGTGTTGAGGGGAATGTCTGAGGGTAGTCTATGTGTCATCTCCTTTAGTGGGAAGAAGAGTAGATGGAAAGGAAAAGAGATTGAATAGGTGATGGAGGAGAGAGACCACTTTCAAGAGGAGTTTGATTCTATTCATTGCCCCAAAAATTTAGAGAGAGGTAATTCAAATCAGCAAGAAGATAGTGTACAATTTTTTATTAATCCATTGTTTGAGGATAACATTGATTTGAATTATGATAATTCACTCTTTGAGTTGGATTATGGTGCTCCTTTTGTCCCATATGTGGAATTGTGTGACAATCATAGGACTTGTGATCCTAGTTGTGGATCGGGACTACAACCAAGGCTTATGGATGCATTCCATAATGTGTGTATTGTGCGAAGTAAATATAGCTTTAATTTTAGCCCACTTGCATTTGATTTGACTACGATGCATAAGAAACACATGCATGAGATGGATAGTTGGTATGAGGTGTCTCTTTCTATGGAAGAAGAGGATAAACCTTGCAAATATTTAGAGCTGCTTCTACAGGATGATCATGTTTATAGGACACATGATATAGGGGCTAATATTGGATGATGTGGCATACTTGGTGTGGTTAGATTGGTATAGTAGGAGTCATCTAGAGGCAGGGAGGACAAATCCCAGTTTTGTCCTTGGGATCCAGGTGGTGTACACCCACAGAGGGGTGTGATATAGGAAGGTTATCATGGGGAGTTGCTTCACCCTCTTTAGCTGGGTAAATATTATATTGGATTCATGTAACAGAGGTTAGTAAGTGTTGAGGATGGCAGGCTTCTAGTTGGGTTGTTGGTCTTATGATCTACCTTGCTTGGTAGTATGCTCTTTCTTCAGACAGTGGTTGATAGGGTTGTTTAGTTTAGCACCATTGTTCTCCAGTGGTTACTATGGAGTTTTGATAGAGCATGGTACTATTTGGTTTGGGGTTCTGACATTCAGGACGGGCTTGAGTGTGTAGGTGAGGATTGCTTGAGGATAGGCAATCTTAGGGAGGGTGGATTTTAATGTCCCCTTTTTTTGGGATCTGTATCTTTGTAGTGGTTAGCCTGCTATCTAGTTCTTGTAGGTTAACAAGATGTTCAGGGGATCCATTTGGGGGAGATTCGGGCTCTTCAATAGGCTTGATGTTTCATTCTGATAGATTTAGCTCAGTGATTTGTCATTTGGTTGGTAGGCCTTTCAAAGGTAGTTCAGGAGTTCACCATTCATAATTGTTATTAATAGTAAGTGATATTAGGCTTAGTGGAAACACGCCTGTAGTTGGTAATTGTGTTAGGAAACTCTCAGGGAGTTATTGCTAAATTATTGCCAGGAGTAATTAAATTATTAAATTCAAGTTACTTTAATAATATTCTTTCATTAAAGTGACTATAATTTAATGTTATAGTTACTTTTAATAAAGTAATTTATAATATGGCGTTATAAGGTGAACAAAGTAACTCTAATTAAAATGATATATTTTAAGTTACTTTATTATTATTTCATTAAATGGCACAACTTTCAAAAGAAAAAATATTAATTAATTGTGCAAGAGACAAAGTTGGCATTGGGTTTTGTGATAGGATTATTAATATTTCATTTTAAAAGAGCAAAACCCTAAGTTGGGTGTTGGGATTTGAAGGCTAAAAGGTGAAAAAGAACATCATTTGAGCATCCAAGTTTATTATTAACAATCATGAGATTTGAGCAACAAGGGTTTGCAAGTATGGAGCTCAAGCTGATTTAAGGATGAAAACCCTTGATTAAGACATGATCTATAGGCGTGAGAGATCATCTAAGGATTCTAGATTGAATGGTATCAATCATAGACCATTATCAAAGATTTATAGGAATTTAGAAGAAGAATAAATCAGGTTTATTTAATTATTGTTGCAAATCAGAAATAAGGGTTTGGATTAATAAATTGCAGAGCACAACCTTCAATAATTGGCATGTGGGAAGTCACATTAATAAATATCATTGCATAGATACGTGGGAATTCTTCTTGGATGGCCATGAACATTCAGGTCTATTACAAATGTTTGCTATTTTTGATTCCATCAAATAAATAACCTAGTAGCAACCATACAATCTCCAATCAACAAGTGTGAATCTTCATTGTTGGTCGTACAAGATCGGTTTAGCATGCAGGGTTTCTAGTGTAGAATACATTGAATTTCTATTAGTAGATCAACTAATTGGTGGCATCCCAAATCATTGACCAGGTTAGCAGTAGTCATGAGAAAATTAAAGCAATCTGGTGAGTTCAGTGCCTAGGGTTTGAGTCAATAAATTGTTGTCTTGATAAATCATTACTATAGCATTTACAATCAACAAATGGGTTATTTTTATTTTTTTTTCAAATTAATAAAGATTACTGGGTTCTCTTTCATTTATACAATTTCCTTTTCGTTATTGTATTTTAGCAATTTCTATAAATTTTTGACACCATTTCTAGCACTAAACCCAAAAAATCAAAATACAAAAAAAAAGAAAAAAAATCAGATTTGGAACCACAGGGGGGCATCATACAAGAGCCCAAATAGTAAAGGCTTCCCATTTAGGGTTGAACCGTGATCCAAATAATGTTGTTGTTGCTTGATCCTCAAAAGAGAATACTTCTTGGTCCTACCTCCTTATTGTATCAAATGTAATAGCTGAAGCAATGTCCCACTCAAGGAGCGGTAGCAACCCACTTTCTCTCACCATTCTTCTTCCCTCTTCAGGGGTGATGTTCCTAGCATTGAACTTCATTTCTGCAAGTATCTTTTGAGATACTTCTTCATAATTCTCCGTAGGAACATTTTCTTTTTCCTGCTCAAGCCTTCCAAGATATTCTTCTCTCTTAGATCTGATGAAAAATTCAACAAACTCTTGGGATTTTACAAACTCATTGTCATCCATAAACTCCTTGTAGGCTAAATCTCTAATATCATTGGAATTGTCCCTCACCCCTATAATATTAATGCCAAGCCTACCTTGAGGAAACCTTATTTTAGATGCTCTTTGTGAGGAGGGAATTTCTTTATTAATTCCCTCATTGGTCACCTCAATTTCATCATCTTCATCGGACCAATGGGATAATCAACCAATTGTGGTTTCTCGACCCTTCTCTTATTTTGTGGTTGCTCTTATGGAAGGGACTCAAGAATGATTACATCAGGACAAGAAGATGGAGGTGCTTGTGGAGGTGAAGGTGGAGCTGGTGCATGAGGGGATATTGTTGGGATGGATCCCTTATTACATGCCCCCTTGGCCTTCTTTTAAAATAATAAACAAATAGATCAATGGGAGGCTGATAGGAAGGCCTCTCTTCTAAAGCATGGGCTTTTCCAGCTATTTTGTCTATGTTTTGCAAGATTATTTTGATCCTTGCAATTGGGTTAAGTTACCTCTGCATATGCACCTTGGCAACTAGCATCCTTCTACTTCTTAGCATCCTTTGTCTTCTTGAATACTGTCCACTTGAATTTTATCTCATTGACTTCCTTTTCATCCTTATAGTTTTTGATGCCATCCTCACTGAAATATACCTGATGCACATATTCTGACCTCTTTATGATAACTTTGAGTCGATGGATAAAACCTTTTGGATCAAAGGCTGTTGTAGTTTCCTGAGCCATCTTGTATCTCTTTAATATAGGGTACAATTTATCTTTCCCATGCCTATTCAAATTGAAATCAATAAAACTAGTGATATATGGGAAGAATGTGCCTTTCTTCTACCAACCTAGGTGAAACTTGTTAGTTTCACTTAATTTCCAAATGATCTCAAAAAATGCCAACTTGAGAGGCACATATCTTGGAAAAATATATAGCCCAATAGGGCATCCATATACTCTCAAAACAATGCAATTTGAATGGAGATAATAGTCTCCCTAATTGTCTTAAATTCTCAATTCAGGTCTCCTCTCCATTGGCCTCAAGAAGTCCAAAATATCCTTTTGTAGTCTGACTTTTGCAACTCCCAAAATTGTGAGTATCTTTTTGACAAAGTAATTTTCAAAAGTAGCAAAATTTTCTTCATCACAGTTTTTTTCCCAAACATGATTCCAACATTGGACTAGGACAGAGTTGCCCTTTCCATCATCTACCTAAATTTTTAATGCAGGGCCCGATTCTTTCCTTCCTGCATAGAGGAACATATGACATAGCAATGAATACCATTTAAAGGTAATCATCTTGCTAATATTCTTGATTTCTACTAATTGCTTATGCATACAATTTGCAACATAAGTTGCAAAATCAAATTCATCATTGACAAGGGGGTTTTGGATGTCTACAACCATATACATCAAAGGGATTGGAATCCTCTCTTGTTTATCCCCTCCAAGGAATTGTCAAAGTGCATAATAAGTCCTGATAAAGCAATCCTCAAATGAATCCAATTTGAAAGGTTGCACCTCATTGGGAGGGATTTTAATAGATTTTCTATCATAAACTTTCACTCTAAACCTTGGGAGCTAGTGAGCTTTGAAACTGCTCCTATCTTGTTGATACTTTTTCTTGAAAGATTCAAAGTCGATGGTATTGCTGGAAGCCAGATTTAACTTGAACATCTCAAAGATTTAGGCCTTATCAATCCTAACATGCACACCACCACTTCCACATCTAATCACCCTCACATTCTCATCAGATTTTTCTACAATGGCCTTAAGAAAATCAACATCCAAAAATACATTGGGTACTACCATCTTCCCCAAGTCACATGTCCACACATTTGAGACTTGGACCTTTGAATTTCTCTTTCCATACCAGTGAAAACATAACTACCAACCAACCATGAGAATTTTTGCCTCCCTAAACCCACATGCATCATTTATTAGTCCATCCACAACACCAGGACAATGAACCTTAATTTTCTTCGAGGATGAGCCAAGAAGTTGGACAATTAAGTATTCATCAAGTGTTCTCTTTAGAGCTAAAGAAGAGGGTTGGCTCTTTGGTGGAGACATGATTACAGTTTAATTTTGAAACTAGGGTTTTATAGGGTTGAGTTCTGAGGTTTTAAAGAATTTCTAAAGGTAACTAGGGAAAATATTAAAGTAATTAAATATATAATTATGTGCCCTAACCCATTTTAGTCTCAAAATTTATATTTATCATAGCTACAACCCCTATAATAACAAATTGAGTAAATTTCCTAGTCGCAGATGCACCTACTTATTTTTACACTTTTGAAAATCATAATTGTCACTAAGTATTCTTGAGCTCTACAAATTTGCCTCTTCGGATACTTAATTTCTAGGTGAATCATTTTTTGATTTAATTGCAACATTTAGAGGGGAAAATCACTTAGGACATGACATAAAGCTATATATTTTTCCATTACTCCCAGCTCGTGCGAGCTAGAGCATGAAGACACTTATTTTTTGAGTTTGAATGTGGTTCATTGATCATGAGAGGATGTACACATTCTAATGGTTGCTACCCATTGACTAGTTTGAAAATATTTGACATAAGTTGAAAAGATCCTTGACCAATAAGATTAATCCATACAAGACCACTTTTATAGTTCATCATGAGACACGTTGTCATTGACATGACAAGAGCGACTAATGTCATTACCAACCACGTGGCAGCTTTCCGTGGTTCCACAACACGTAGATCAAACTACTACAAAGAGATCCATGGAATTATGGAATGCCTTAAGATCAAGCCACGTGTCACCCATTTTTCATATTGAAATCTTCACTTTTCATGCAATATTTGCCAAAACAATATGATCCAAGCATGTGTCCAACTTGGTAGCTTTGATACTTGACATGTGTCCCCTTTTCCACGGTTTTGCAACATGCATGTGAACCCTCCTTTAGAATTCCCACATAATGACATAAACCACTAAAAATATGCCATGTGTCAACCTCTCAATATATCTAAAAGTGAAAACAATAGATGAATTGATGTAAATGTTAGAAAATTTGTACAAAAATACCTTGACTTCAAATAAGGTATTTTCAATTAAGTGATTATTTAATATGGAAATGGTTGAAGGAGGTTCTGTAATAGACCATTTTGTTATCATGGAATCTAGTAGCGCTCGTTCCATGGATAACCCCCCAACGAAACTTGTTTGTTTCCTAGGTTCGTGATGTTCAAGCATGCAAAATGAGGCGATTTTCAATCCACCTCGAAGTGAATTCCAAAGTCTCAAACACTCTATTTGAGCACCCCTCTGTGTTCATCTCATGAAGACCTTTGAAACGCTCATCATTCATCCTTAGTGAAATTTTCAAAAGTGCAAAAGCTCCAGAAAAAAGCACTCTGACATTTTGAAGAAAAATGGCTAAGTATAAAAAGTGCAATGGTGGACTTTTTCAGCACCATTGCACTTAAGTGAAATTTTGACTTAGTGGAAGGGCACTGATTTTTATCGTCCTTACACCAAGTCTCCATACTTAGTCATTTTTAGACCCTGGGTGGTGTTTTTTCACCCAATTGCATTATTTCCAGTTTTCTCCACCTTTTATGCCTTAATTAATTATGCGCCTTGAGTTCTTCTATTTCACTTATGAATCACTTAAAAGTGATTTTAGGTCAATTATTTTCATTCTTGCCTCCTTTCATTTACTTCCAATGTGTTGAGCGTCCATCATTCTTCTTGTAAAATCGTGGTTTTGAAGATCCTTCATTTTTTCAAGCTAGATCGCCAGTTGTTCTTCCAGGTAAGTCATTTTTCTTCCATCGATTGTTTCTTTCCTTTTCATTTTTTAGAAATACTTTGTAAAAATTGTTCTTGGTCTGCAAATGCATTCAAGTTTTTCTATATTTTCTTGATTTGTCTTCACTCTTTTTTAGTGTGTTTCTTGTCATTCTCCCATCATTCTTCAAACGCGCGTTGGGGTTTTTCATTTCTTTCTCACATGTTTGGATGTCTAATCGTGCCTCTTTTCGAGTTGAGAATTCTTCCCACTTTTCCTTGGGGTTTTTGTTTGTCTTCAAGTGCATGCCTTTGTGTCTCATACCACTTCTCTCATCCTTTGTTCCATCTAAAACTTTCAGCTATTCAAATGCAAAAGGAGAGTAAAACACGCGTAGGCTTAAATGAACAGTTTCAAAGTATCAACATTGAATGATACATACATTCCATGTCCAAGAGGACTTTTTACACGCCATTGCACTTCCTTCATTTTTCACTATTTGCTAAAGTGCTTATTTTCACCCAACAGATTTTAGGGTGCCTCCCCTTTCCGAGAGGAGAGATTATATCTCACATAGTTGTGGTTGAAATTTAGGTTGTGTAATCTATTGAAAATCTGATTACATAATTTTCACCCAATAGTTTTTTGGTGACTCCGTTGGGGAATGAATCACGCAATCTAAGCCTCACGCTTTCGATTGAAGTGAATAAGCTTTCCAATTTCTTATTGTATCTTTTATATTTTTCTTTGTAAATCTTCATCCTTTTCAGATCTGCATTTTGGCAAACCGAAGCTATACATGAGGATTGAGGGCTCAAGGAGTAACATATCCACTTTTTGAAGAGTTGTCGCAACGTAATTTTCCATTTTCTCATTCGCGAGTAAGGTCACAGTTGCAATGTACTGCAAGCTATCCTCCCCAAAAATAGAGATCTCCTCTACCAACTATTTGGTCTGTCTACCACAGGTGTCCAGCTCGGGTACTTGATGTACAACTAGTCATGGCCGCACCACCTGTAGGACCGTGGGGAAATGATTTTGGACCCTTCCATTTGGCTATGCCTCTGCATGACCTTCCACGTGTTTCGAGGAAACATCTCTCAAAGTTTTTGGATGATGACAAACAACATCCCGATGAGCACATCACCGCCTTCTACATTGTTTGTGGTGTTCTCACCATAGAGCATGAAGACGTTTTTGTAAGATTGTTCATCGAATCCCTCCAAGGGGTTGCTGCCGAATGGTTCGACACTCTTTTGAATGCCTCAATCACCAGCTGGGCCACTCTTCGAACAAAGTTTGAAGAAAGATTCAAACTTGCCAAGGACGCACATGCTTTGTTGGCACAACTCACAACCATGCAAAAGGAGGCCCATGAATCCATGCGAGAGTTCATGGCTAAGCTCAACAAGTTGGTGACGTGGATCCCACATGATGCCAAACCGATGGATCACAATTTGAAGTGCTTTTTCATCAACACACAATTTCCCAAAGTAAGTTTCTTCTTATGTAGGGAAAATCTTGCCAACGTTGAAGCAACACAACAGTTGGCTACCAGTCTTGAAGATGATATGATCCTAGTCGGAGAGATAAGGACCAACACCAACACCAACAAAATGATGCAAGCATCGGGATCTTTAGCATCTAATGCCAATGCTCCTAACACCAATTCTAAATTTGTAGATCCCATGGTTCAAAGGCTGGCGAATGAAGTCTTAGCTTTGAAGAAGCAAGTCTCTAATAACAACAACACCTACAAAAACGTCCCAAGAAGGACTTTCCCCAACTATGTCAGAATCAGGAATCAAAACCACCTTCTAGCACCACAAGATAGGCTTGAATTTGAAGCTCCTCCTAACAACACTATCACAGGATACTATGAGGCTGAACAAGAAAACTATGCACAACCAAATTATCCTGAGGAAGAAAATACCAACCTCTTCCAAGATGAAGAAACAAAATCGACTGGCGACTCCAAGATTGGCTACTTACAGATAGTAGAAGGAGATGATGAAGATGATTTAGTGACAAATACATATGCTATTTTCACGCGGCACCAACAAAATCAGCTTGACAAAGCTCAAGCTGCTACTCCACCTGAAAAAGAGAAGCTGCCAGTCGTAATAGACAAAAGAGGTTCTCCTTTCCCTTGGAAACCTAAGAAAGCAACAAATCCACAAGTGCACCTTATCCCTCTTCATCAACTCCTACTGCTCCTAAAGCTAATCCTCCCAAGACCAGTATGCCTTATATCAAACCAATCAGTGAAGTTACTACTTCTAGTTTACAAAAATATTTCTAGGATTTCGACTCCATCGACCATGCCAGGAAAACCAAGGTCCAGATGTCCGAGGCTGAATACCTCAAAGCTAATCCTGACCAATTTGACAGGCTAGTCAAGTTTGTCAAAGACCAAGGAATTACCCCAAGTCAGGATTCACCTCCTGATGTTCCTGTTGCTCCTAAGCCTAAAATGCCACAGAGTAATCTTGTGTCAAATCCTCAAATGACATTCGGATGCATTGATCCATTTTTCATCTCTCTACTTGTCAATGGTTTTAAACTAATCAACTGTGTTATAGATTTTGGTGCATCTAACAATGTGATGCCCGCTAAGGTAGCTACTACCTTAAGTTTAGATATGACCAAAACTTTCAGCCGCTGCTTCTCCATGGAGAATAAACAAGTGCCCTTGATCGGTCAAGTCAAGGATGCACAGTATGCATTTGTTGCATACCCAGACAAAAAAATAAAGATGACGGTTCTAGTAGCCAACGTACCAACATCTTATGAAATCCTCCTTAGACGCAATTTCTACAAGGATGTTGGGGGAGAATTAAGCATGGACATGTCCGAAGCCAAGATACCAGTGAAAGGCATGATGCAAAAGTTAATTCTTGAAAAGGAAGCAAAGTTTTTAGTAACCCAATCAGATGACCCAAGAGCCCAGATTCTGTTCGAGTCTTTTGGTGTGGGAACTTACTATCTACAAACTAAAGAGGTTGGTGAATCTTCAACAAGACATGAGTTGGAGAGTGTCAAATCTCTTTCAATAACAAATGAGCCATCACCAAATGATTCATCAACATCAGATCCTGAAGCTTCATCAAATGATGAGGCTATAGATTTTGACACCGTCATCCTTGGTGATCCAAATGATGTTTGGTTACTAGAGTTTGACGGTAGTTGTTCTTCAACCAGTTTTGGAGTGGGAATGGTTTTTATTTCCCCTAATGGGAAAATTTTCCCTTTTTCTTTCAAGCTGCAATTTGACAATACTGATAGCACTACCGAGTATGAAGCCTTGTTACTGGGAATGCAAGTTGCACGCAAGAAAGGTATAAAAAATATTCATGCACAAGGCAATGCTGAGCTAATAGTATGTCAGGTAAGGAATCTTTATCAGACTAAAAATGATAGGCTTAGACATTATCACAATCTCGTTTGGGATTGCATTGAATAATTTGAAGCGTTTGATATATCTGTGGTTCCAAGGGAATACAATGACAGGGCTGATTCCTTAGCAGTCTCAGCCATGCTCCTGATACCACATAAAGAATTTCAAGGTTTCATCTACATAATTGAGTTGGTCTTTCACTCGAGTGTTCCTGATAATTCATAGAACTGACTGATTTTCAACAATGATCATCAAATTGTTTCCTTCTTAGTAAAGGCAGAAAATTTCAATGAATTGTACTTTGAAGGAAGTGATTCTCCTCCCCGAGAATCTTTGTCTGATGTGGATCTAGTCACGGGTGAAGAATTCTTACAACTCAAAGGGAACAAAATTCCCAAAGGATTGGTGTCTCTGGAGAAACTCTTTGATAAGCATGATCACTACGTCAAGAAGCAACTTGCATACTCAAATTCATCAAATGAGGTTGAATAGTATAACTTGGGAACTGAAAGTGATCCTAAGATGGTGAGCATTGGGAGATGTTGCACGGACGAAGAGAGAAAGCAGTTCACTAGGCTATTGCAAGAATATATGGATCTCTTAGCATATTCATATGAAGATCTAAAATCCTTCCGACTGAAAGAGGTGCAACACGAAATTCCCCTGAAGGTTGGAGCATTGCCTTTTAAGAAAAAATAGAGGCAATACAATCCAAAGATTTATGGGACAATCCTTACGAAAGTCCAAAAAATGTTGAGCGCGTAGATAATATTTCCCATCCATCATTCAATGTGGATAGAAAATATCATTCCCATTCATAAGAAAAATGGTGAGATCCGTATCTGTGTGGATTTCAGAAACCTCAACCAGCTGTCACTCAAGGATAATTATCCTCTCCCTGTGATGGACCAAGTTCTACAAAATGTGACCGAATCTGTGATGCTCTCCATGCTGGATGGGTTTTTCGGTTATAACTAGATCGAAGTTACTTCGAGTGATTAGCACAAGATGAATTTCACAATGCCATGGGGTACCTTTGTGTACCGTAAAATTCCTTTTGGCCTAATAAATGTCGGTGCCACATTCCAATGAGCTATGGACTTGTCATTTTGTGATGTGATGGACAAGTTTATTGTGGTGTATCTATTGGGGAAGAATGGGTCATCTTAGAACGAAACATCTAAGAACAATATTGCCTTAGTGACTTTATTTTCTTCAAATAACCTCAAGGACACAAACTACTATGCCATAAAGCGGAAACAGGACAGTTGTTTCCCCCATTAATCCTTCTAAGAAAAGTACATGTAGACAAATAACAGATTCAGAACATATGCACATATTCAATTCATAGAATCTAACAACATGGAAGACAAACTAATGAGCACACAAATTTACGTGGGGAAAACCCTTTCGGGTAAAAAACCCCACCATCCAAAAGATCGAGCCATTGTATTATTCAGCAACAAACAGAGTTACAATACAATCTCAAGCTCATGGCCTTTACAGGAGTTACATTTTGTTCATATGGAGAATACATGCAACAACATAGATTTGAAACCTTGCATTGTTACAATGTCCTCACATGACATACAGTGAAGATTCATTTCATCTCACCAACCCACATGCATAGCCAGCCTTTTAACTGACACAACCTCACGGCCTCTCAGGTTCACATCTTCTCTGTTCTGTGTGTCTCAGTGTTCATGGTCACAATGCTCTTCGCATATCGCTCGAACACACACACTCTACTCAATCTGATCTCACATCTCAATCAACCGTCGTTTGATCTTTGAACCTATGATCTACCGACCTCTATCATCCTTTTCAACCAATGACCATTAGGGTACTAATTACCCCACCGAAAAGCTTCACCATCTCAGGTTGTGTGCACCACCCTTGCAGCAAACATCAATCCGCCCTGCAATAAATTTGCACTCTAATCAAACCCTCGAGACAAGCGTCCAAGCTTTCAGTCACTAGCCATTAATTTGCAACAACGATGTAAAACAATGAATGACATCTCACCACATGTTGTGATGCCATTCGTCCACCACTTATAGATCGGTCAAAAAAACCCTGAGCTTCATCGCTAGCCATTCGTCAAACCTCTGAGGTTAGGCGGTCAAAAACCCTACCGCTATCCAAGAGAAAATCCCTCACGGTATGGCAGTTAGCCAAACAATCATCAAACAACCAACCAACCCCGTGTAACCACCAACCAAAAAAACCGTGATCAGGAGGTAACCGCCTTCACAAACTCAACCGCCGCCACAACCGAGCCCACTGAGACACGCGTCCACCGCTCATGGACTTTCGAGGCATCGAGGAGGGAATCTCCAATATTCCCTCAAGCCCGCTCGGAATTGGCTTTTGATATTGACACGCGTCCACCGTTTGTGGACTTCGCTTAGATCAAACTTGGGTCCCATCGAGCCATGCGTATTCCGCTCAAGTAATTTCGGGGAATCAATAAAGCATTCACCACATTCCTAGTAGATTTCCCTGAAATAGTGACATGTGTCCACAGTTGGAACACTCAGGCACCGTTGATCAAACAACCACACGTCAAACGCATAGGAAATTACGCTCGAATCAAAATGATTTCATTGGTACTTGCCTCAAATGAGTGTGGAATGTGATGAGCACCGTTGAATCAACTCCACCGCAGTCATTGATCAGGTTCATCACCGCTTGGTCCCACTTCAACCGCTCAACACATTATCGGCATATCGGTGGGACAAGAATTATCACCCACCGATATGAGATCGCTATGTCGATAAAGCATGCCACCAAGCTAGACCCGTTGGGCCATCACTAGAACACCCCCAGGAGTCCCACTGACCAGACAGAGTCTCGATGACAAGGAACAAACTTGAACCCATGAAGGTCCCGAACCAATGCGCTACAAGCCAGCAAGATGAGGCACATTTTCCAACAGTATCTCGACGATCTCACAATGTTTTCCAAAAAGTGCCATGAACATTGCTATCATCTAAGGTAGATCTTGGAGAGATGCTGACAACATGGTATTTCCCTAAACCCCAAAAAATCAATTTTTGGAGTCACAGAAGGAAAACTTCTTGGTCATGTAGTGTCCACCGAAGGAATCAAGATTGACTCAAAGAGATTCAATGGTATCAAATCTCTTACCTTTTCATCCAACAAGAAGGCTGCCCATTCCTTCTTTGGCAAAGTAAACTTTCTACAAAGGTTTCTTCTAGAATTTGCAAAGAAGACTCGTCATATTGTTAATATGATGAAAGGTAATACCACTTTTCACTCAACAACAGAAGGGAAGGCCACTTTCGATAACATCAAGGAGGCTATTGCTCATGCACTAGTGTTGGTTTATCCTGATTACACCAAATAATTCATTATGTACAGTTATGCTTCTGAACATACACTTTCGGTGATTCTGGTGTAGGAAAACAATGAGGGTTTTGAATCTTTGATTGCATTCATGAGCTTCCCTCTAAAGAATTATGAGCTAAAATACTCCCAGATGGAAAAACATGCCTTCACTATGGTCAAGGCTATTAAAAACTTTCGGTTCTACATTCTAAATAGTGATGCCAAAGTTTTGGTCCCAGATTCAATTGTTAAGTCCATGTTAACACAACAAGAGTTCAGGATGAAAAAAGGCAATTGGGTTGCTAAGATTCAGGAATATGACATGGAAATAAAACCCAACAAGCTAATACATGGATGTGGACTGTGTCAGCTTATTGCTGAAAATAATTCTGATGAAGAAGATTCAAAGAAAGAAGAACTAGATTCAAGTGAACTCCCAATGGTGTTGTTCGTCAGCACCACCAACGAGTGGTATTCCAACATTGCTCATTTCCTCACTTATGGAGAATGTCTCGATAATTTGAATTCAAAAGAGAAGAGAACCATTGAGTTAAAATCAACAAACTTTGTCTTATGGGACAATGGCTTATACAAGCGTGCAGTAGATGGGACTTTTCTGCGATGTGTTGATAAAGAACAACAAAAAAAACTATTGAATTCATACTATAACTTGGCATGTGGAGGACATTTTTCTGCGCCAATGATTGTTCACAAGATTTTGAGAGTGAAGTACTATTGCCCACACTCTTTCAAGACGCGTACTCTTGGGTGCGTAAGTGCGAGCTATGTCAACAGTTTGTTGACAGGTCTAAGTTGGTGGCTTTGCCGTTAAAACCCATTGTAATTGAAGAACCTTTCTAGTAGTGGGGAATTGACTTCATCGATGTGGTTAATTCATCATCAAGTGTAGGACACATCTACATCCTGACTGTAACTGATTATTTCACCAAGTGGGTGGAAGCAATTCCTACTAAGCGCGCTACTTCTGAAGTGGTGTGCAGTTTCTTAAAGGAAAACATCATTTCCAGGTTTGGGGTGCCAAACAAAATTATTGTTGACAACGCTTCTGCCTTCTCGTCAAACGTGATCACTGAGTTCTATTTTGAACATGACATAACCTTGTCACATTATTTCAACTATTACCCACAAGGTAATTGCCAGGCCAAATCAAGCAACAAAAATCTGGTGACTATCATCTGTAAGCTGGTAGATGAGAATCAACGTTTGTGGCACAAGGCTTTGTATGACGATTTGTGGGCAGACAGGATAACTCCAAAGTAGACATTCGATATGTCTCCCTTTCAACTCTTGTATGGGTTGAATGCCAAGATTCCTATAACCTTGGAACTTCTAGCCCTCAAATTGGCTAAGGCCATTGAGGATGAGACTTTTAATAATTATGTTGATAAGCGTGTGATGTATCTCTCCGAATTGGAAGAGAAGTGAGTTCAAGTCGCTGACCACATCATGGAACACTAGGAGCAAGTAAAGAAGCTTTTTTACAAGAAAGCCAAGTCTTGATATTTTCAAATCAGTGATCTTGTTCTCCTATGGGACAAATGAAGAGAACCAAAAGGTATGCACGGAAAATTTGACTCACTGTGGACATGACCTTTCCAAATTCACTAGCTATATGGTGAGAATAATTTCCTGCTAGCATATGGAGATGGAACACCGTTCGCCCTTCCTCATAGTGGGCAACACCTCAAACACTTTACACAGTAAAGTAATGGGTGTTTCAAATGTAAATATTCTTATTTTTAGTCCTTTGTGTCTTTTTGTTTTAAGTTGTCATCATCGCCTAACTCCAAGCCCAATGGATGGATAAGGACACTTGAATTCTGGAGTCCTTCTCCCTTCATTCATTTCAAAGAATGGTTGAAGGAAGATCCCCAGCAGAAGCCAACTATTATCATGGAATCTAGCAGCGCTCGTTCCACGGATAACCCCCCAACAAAACTTGTCCATTTCCTAGGTTCGTGATGTTCAAGCATGCAAAATGAGGCGATTTTCAATCCACCTTAAAGTGCATTTCGAAGTCTGAAACAGTTTGTTTGAGTATCCCTCTGCGTTCATCTCGTGAAGACCTTCAAAACAAGTATCTTCACGAATGCTAATTGTTCATCATTAGTGAAATTGTGAAAAGTGCAAAAGCTTCAGAAAAAAGCACTCTGACATTTTAAAGAAAAATGGCTAAGTATAAAAAGTGCAATGGCAGACTTTTTCAGTGCCATTGCATTTAAGTGAAATTTTGACTTAGTGCAAGGGCACTGATTTTTAGCGCCCTTACACCAAGTCTCCATACTTAGTCATTTTTAGACCCTGGGCGGTGTTTTTTGACCCGATTGCATTATTCCAATTTTCTCCACCTTTTATGCCTTAATTAATTGCGCGACTTGAGTTCTTATTTTTCATTTATGAATCACTTAAAAGTGATTTTAGGTCGATTCTTTTCATTCTTGCCTCCTTTCATTTACTTCCAACGTGCTGGGCATCCATCATTCTTCTTGTAAAATCATGGTTTTGAAGATCCCTCATTTTTTCAAGCTAGGTCACTAGTTGTTCTTCCAAGTAAGTCATTTTTCTTCCATCGATTATTTCTTTCCTTTTCATTTTTAAGAAATACTTTGTAAAAATTCTTCTTGTTTTGCAAATGCGTTCGAGTTTTTCTTTATTTTCTTGATTGGTCTTCACTCTTTTCTCAACGCATTTCTTGTCATTCTACCATCATTCTTCAAACGCGCATCGGGGTTTTTCATTTCTTTCTCACGTGTTTGGGTGTCTAATCATGCCTCTTTTCTAGTCGGGTATTCTTCCCAATTTTCCTTGGGGTTTTGTTTGTCTTCAAGTGTGCGCCTTTGTGTCTCATACCGCTTCTCTCATCCTTCGTTCCCTCTAAAAATTTCAGCTATTCAAATGCAAAAGGAGAGTAAAAAATGCGTAGGCTTAAATGAACACTTTCAAAGTATCAACATTGAATGATACATACATTCCATGTCCAAGCGGACTTTTTACACGCCATTGCACTTCCTTCATTTTTCACCATTTTCCAAAGCACTTATTTTCACCCAATAGTTTTTAGGGCACCTCCCCTTTTCGAGAGGAGAGATTATATCTCACATAGTTGTGGTTGAAATCTAGGTTGTGTAATCTATTGAAAAGATGATTACATAATTTTCACCCAACACATTTAAATAAATTTAATACAATTAATAGTCAATTAAATTCTATAAATGTTACTTTTGATGAATAAGTTTGAGTCTCTTGATTTTATGTTCTTTTCTAGAAAGATGGAACAACTTGGTTATGACTATAAGTAACTCTATTTTTGGTTCAAATACATTAAAATGTGATGATGTTGTTGGTGTGGTTCTAAGCGATGAGATTCAAAGGAAGAGCATAGGTGAGACTTCAACATTGGGTAATGTTTTGAATGTAGAGGATAGGGGAAGATAAAAGGAGAGAGGTAAAAGTCATGGAGGTCATGGGAGTTCATGAGGGAGATCGAAGAATAGAAGGTCTCAATCTAGAGGAAGGAAGGATTGTTGGTATTGTGGAAAAATAGGTCACTTGAAGAAAGATTGTTGGTCTTAGAAAAGAAGAGGAGACAAAAATCAAGATAATAATAAAGAAGAAAATGTTGTAAGTAAATCAAATGATGATGATTTAATTCTTTCCTTAGATAATGCTGATGATTAATTGGTAATAGACTCAAGGGTTTCGTTTCATGCTACAACCAATAGAAATTATTTTCTAGATTATGTTTACAAAATTTTTGGATTGGTACATTTGGATGATAATGAACCCTGTTAGATTATTGGAAAGGGAAAACCAAAAAATAAATTGAAAAATAGAAATCAATGGTTGCTACAAGAGGTAAGGCACGTTCCAAACTTGAGTAGGAATTTAATTTCAGCACGCCAACTAGGAGATGAAGGCTGCATAATTATCTTTTTCTAAAAAATTCTAGAAGGTTAATAAAGGTGCATTAAGAGTAGCTAAAGGTGTGAAAGTAGGCACTTTATATTTTTGTACTAGTAATATTGTTCCTTCTACATTAGTTGTTGTAGGAAAAACTATAGTAGGAATAGTTATTGTAGAAACAACAGTAGTTATAGGAACAACTGTTGTGGGTACAAAAATAACACTGTGGCATCATAGTCTCAAGCACATGAGTGAGAAAGGTATGAAAATTATTCACTCGAAGAATTTATTATAGGTCTAAAACATATTTACATAGATTTATGTAAGAGTTGTGTTTATGGAAAGAAAAAGAGAGAGATTTCTCAAAGATGGGAAATAAAAGAAGAGTGAGAAATTGAAGCTTATACATATATATGTATGGGGAACAACTCATGCATCTTCTCTGGGTGGCTCTCGTTATTATATCATATTTATTAATGATGCAACTAGGAAAACATGGGTGTATTTCCTTAAATAAATCAAATGTATTTAAATTTTTTTAAATATGGAAAATCTTGGTTGAAAATGAGATAGGGAAAAAGTTAAAGTGTTTGAGGTCTAATAATGGAGGAAAGTAAATGACAATAAAGAGTTTGAATATTATTGTTCATACAATGGAATTCGTAGGCAAAAAATAGTTCGGGGAACTCCACAAGAAAATGGTGTGGCTGAGAGAATGAATAGAAAAATAATGGAGTGTGCAAGGAGCACGACGTTGCATGTTGGGTTGCTTTTACATTTATGGGTAGAGGCTATAAATATTGTTTCTTATTTAATTAACAAAGGGCCTTTAGTTCCTTAAGGTTGTGGTAAATTCTAGAGGAGGTGTGGACAGGTAAGAAGGTGAGTTATTCCTTTTTAAAAAAATTTGGTTGTGAAGTTTTTTCACACATTGATTTTGAGAATAGAACCAAGATAGAAGCTAAATCTAAGAGATATACCTTCGTTAGATATGGAATAGATGATTTTGGTTATCGGTTATGGGATTTTGATAATAATAAATTTATTAGAAGTAGGGATGTTATATTCAATGAGAAAGTTATGTATAAGAAATAATTGTAGGAAAGGAAACAATTGTATTTAAAAAGAGAATATGTGTTGTTAGAAAGTACTATTTCATTGGTACCTAATGCTAAAAAACAACAAGAAATACCACAAAATCTTGCAAATGTTAGACATTCTACAAGGATAAGTAGACCTCCCAAAATATTTTCTCATTTATATTTTGTTTTACTAACTGATGCTGGTGAACTAGAAGGATACATAAGAAGCTATGCAAGTGGATGCCAAGGAATAGTGAGAGTGAGGAATGAAAGAGGAGATGGATTCCTTTCCACAAAATCCGACTTAGGATTTAGTCAAATTTCCCATAGGAAAAATATCTTTTCCAAACAAATGGGTTTATAGGTTGAAAGGAGGTAAGAAAATATTTAAGGCTAGACTCATGATAAAAGGTTTTGCACATAAGAAAGGTATTGAATACGATGAAATATTTTATCTGATTGTAAAAATGACCAATCAAAATTGTTCTAAGTAACATGGCTACACCAGACTTGCATCTAGAATAACTAGATGTGAAAATGACATTTCTCCATGGAGATTTAGAAGAAGAAATGTATATGCAACAACCACAGGGATATGATGTCAAAGGTAAGGAGGATTTAGTGTGCACATTAAAGAAGAGTTTGTATTCCTTGAAGCAAGCAAATCGATAATGGTATTTGAAATTTGATCTAGTTTTATGGTTGAACAAGGGTACAACATGTGTTATTTTGACCATTGTGTGTATTTTAAGAGGTTGGATTATGGTAGATATAATATCATGTTATTATATGTTGATGAAATGCTTGTTGTGAGGTATAACATACAATATATTAATGAAATTAAGCAGAAATTAACAAATTCCCTTTTTATGAAGGATTTGGGTGTAGCCAAACAAATCCTTGGTATGAGGATTTCAAGGGATAGGAAAAATAAAAACTTAACTTTGTCTCAAAGTGAAAATGTTGAGAAGGTGTTGAAATAGTTTAATATGGAAAATGTAAAATTTTTAAGTACTCCATTGCTTAGTCATTTTAAATGGACTAAGGACATGTTTCCAAGGACAAAAGAAGAGGAATAAAAAATGTCTAAGGTTCCATATTCTTCAACTATTGGTAGTTTAATGTATGCCATGGTATGTACAAGGCCAAATATTGCACATGTTGTTGGAGTTGTGAGAATGTATATGAGAAATCCAAGAATGGAACATTGAAATGTTGTAAAATGGATTCTTAGGTATTTGAGAGGGAGAACTACCAAACATTTATGTTTTGGGGGATCAAACATATCTTTACAAGGATATGTCGACTTTGATATGGAGGGTGACATAGATACAAGGAGAAGTACTACAACTTATATGTTTATTATAGGAGGAACAACAATTAGCTAGATTTTGAGGTTGGAGCAAGTTGTTGCTCTGTCAATCACATAAGTAGAATATGTAGTTGCTACTAAAGCTAGAAAAGAGATGATTTGGTTGCAATATTTTCTAGAGAAATTGGGCAAGCAACAAGATGATAAATTTTTATACATGGACAACCAAAGTTCCATTAATCTTACCAAAAAAATTTCTCTGTGCATTAAAAAATAAAACAAATACAACTAAGGTACTACTTCATTCAATTAGTTTTGGAGGATAGTCAATTGAATTTGGAGAAAATTCATCAAGTAAAAATCCTATAGATATGTTCACAAAGACAGTAACATGATAGAAATTGATTTCCTCATCAATTTTGATTGGTCTTCAAGAATTATAATGGTGGAAATAAGAAACAATTGATGTCCAATAATATCATCCACTTCTATTATTTTAAAACCATACATGAGATCTTTTTTTCCCACTTTCCCATTTTCCTAAGACAATGCAAAGTGGAGATTTAAAATTTCTTTCTCTAGGTGGATGAAACTTAGTTTGAATATATGGAAATTGAAATTCAATACAAAGATAATAGTTGATGTGTGTGAGATTGAGTATATTGATCTAAAGTGAGCTGGACCAATCTATCAAATTGGGTCGGTTTGACCCTTTAGTGAATTAACTATAGTTCAAACCTAATCCTAGCTCACAACCTGGAACTTGTTTCACATGTTAATATTCCCATAAGAAACCATATATAATTCATCAAAATCCTCAAGTGACAACATAATAGTGTTTCTCACATTTTGGATTGAGTGAGTTACAAAACTATTATTTTAAGCTTTTCATTTTCTTTCAATTATAATTGAAACACAGAAAAATAGGGAGTGTTTTGCTACGAAATGGGAATGAATGGAAAATGGGGTTTGATGGATATATCTTCCTTTATTTCATTAGGAAATGAGATCCACACAATGAAAGGAATATCAACCTTGAGATGAGTCAAGTCAAAGTGTGAATCTGCTGATTTCCTTTTTTTGCAAAGACAAGGGTCCTGATTAAACAACACTTTGGGGAGAAAGATTAAAAATAGCAAACTATCTCCAAAATGCAACCTAAAACTTGAATTTGGAAGATTAAACTCAATTATGATGGAACCATAAATAAAAATGTGGATTTGAGAAAGGGAAAATGATGTGTACCAGTCACCAAAAGTGTTTTTTCAAAGCTAACTAAGGACTTATTTTCCCTATGGTGAATGGGTCCTGGATAGGGCTCTATAAAAATGGTTTATGGGTTCTCTTCTACCGTGTTTACACTCCCAGATCATCAATTTTCACAGTCAAATGACCAAAAATAAATCTTGTAGGTGAGTTTTTGGGAAATTGCAACAATGATGACAAAAAATGCAACTTTGACAACTTTGCAATTTTGCTCCTCAATAGATCTTCCACCTAAGATTTGCAAACACAAATCAAGAGGGAAAAATGTCTTGTTGTTGGTGAATGAGGCTTAGCCTTGGTCAAACCCCGTTTTGGTAATTAAACCTTGAAATGAAAAATGAAGGAATGATGAATGAACAAAGCAATGTCACAACTCATGAAACCCTTGTTTGAACCTTGGAATATGGATTTGTAACTAGCATGAAATGAATTCAATGGATGTGAATCTTGATCTTGAAACTTGATTTGAAATAATGTCTTTGAATGCTTGAATGGATCTTGAACTCTAAATCAACATATTAGCTCAAATAACATGCATGATGCAAGAAGACTTTGACATGATAATAGGATCTTGATTGATGCAATAGATCTTTAATGAATATGCTCTTGAATTCCTTGAAAATGTTTTTGAAATTATCTTGTAAACTATAACTTGATCTCATGAAAATATTATAGGTGAAACATAGTGAAATGACCTTATATTTATACATGTATGTAACATTAATTTCCTAAAATTCAAATAAAACAAGCCAACATGTGAATATACATTTGAAATCATTGAAATACCACCAAAAACATAATAAAAATTTAGGTCCTAGGTCTAAGTGAGGACCCATTCGCCCTTAGGCAAATGGTTCCTAGGTCACTTACCTAGGACACACATTCTCCAATGATAAGTGTTAGGTTATGTTTTTAATGAATGTCGGATTTTCCTCTTTGGAAATGCAATTAATTAGGCTTGGATTTGAATTAAAGGGGAGAAATTAAGGAAAATTAACCTCAATTAATTAATAAAGCCCTGGATAAGTGTGAAAGTGTAAAGGTATACCTTACAACACCACAAATAAGGCACAATTAAGTCTATTTTATTTAATAATTCCCTAAAATTAATGTGAATATGTAAAATACATATTAAAACACTAAATTAAGGCATACTTTAGTTCATTTTAATATTAATATTTCCCAAATTAAGTGTGAAAAAGGGATATTTTTTCCTACGCTACATTTAGCCCCCAATTTAGTGAGAGTATGACCCCACATCAAACTCATACTAAATTAGATATTCAAGACACATATATGTAGAAATGACAAAGATAATCAATCATACAACATCAAATCCAAGAAGAGAGGGAGGTAGATCAAGCTTCGACTATTTTTCCAACTCGATGTGGATCAAGTCTAGGATGTTTGTCCAATACGTTTGCAAGCAAAACTCAATTTCCACTATGCAAACAACACGTATGCTCACATGGGCTAATGGAACCTCAAGTTGTCCACTATGTGAGCCCCCAATAGGTGGAAAATGAGAATATTATTAGGCTCCCATACCATATCAAAGCTATCCTCCTGACAACTTAAATAAGGCACTCCAATACAAAACTTTGAGCTTCACAAGGCCTAACAAGCTATGTTATGCTAAGCACTCATGAACATGGGCAAGGATCTACTAGCAAGTAAGGTGTGTTATGCTTGGTGGCCTTGAAGGGAGGCGTTCAAGCTTCACAAGGTTAACAAGTATTATGCTAAACACTTATCAACATGGTTGCAGGTAATTATTTGTTCAAAGGGACTTAACTTAGTTCATGTAAGGTCTCTTCTTAGGGATCATCTTGCCTAATGTATCCAAGAGAGGACAAGTCTAGAATAAGGGAATCACAACTTATGGAATGCAATGCGTAGCATCACCACTAAGAGGAAAGTCATACACTAAGAAATATCATGCTCTTGAAGGGCATCAAACCCAATGACACCACCAAGAAAAGGATGCATCACAAGAATAAAGAAAATCACAATGAAACATGAGTGTCGATGTATGCCCCCACTTTAAAGAAATTGCTAACACCATTGTTGTGAGCAATAGCTTTAAAGTAGAAAATATTCAATGCTAACCATAAGGAAGACATGAGAGCTTATTTGGAAAGCCATATGCCAAGTCATATATTCTCGAATGAAACTACATCATGAAACAGAGGGAGGGGTTTCCCCAAAAAAGACGTAAGGGATCTATGGATTCAGGGTCAATATATCTTTGATACAATGTGACTATAGAGCTCAAAAACATCATCATTCCCTAAATACTCACAAAACGGGAAGAATGACACATAAGGAGTGAAAAAAAGAAAAAGCTTTTGGGTCAACATGGAAGAGACCTAAATGTCTCGATGCCTTGCATCATCCACAAAAGTAAAAACACAAGACAAATGAAAAGAGAAATGTTTACGACATATAGAAGAATGTAGATACACATAGAGGAATGCACATGAAGAGAGAGATACATCAAACATAATAGTATGGGGGATCACATTATGCACATGCAATCACACAAAGAAAAATGCAAAAGAAAATAAAGAAAAATACTAGTAAGGCACATGTGAGTCAATCTATAGCAGGTCGCCCACATCCCAATCTTGTTTAGTATATACACAAGGTGGGAAACTAGCCAAAGGGACAACATCAAGTGTTGAACTAGGAGAAGGCTATCTAACCCCTTGCCCCCACTAAGTGTAGGACAAGGATGCGTCGAGATAAGTGATGAGAAATGAGCTCCTTGTAATAAAGAAATTGATTTGCAATGAATATTAAACATGTAATAGTGAGAATGCTATGATCCTACAACTATTAAATGGAAAGGAGCAAAGTGCATGCTTTAAGGGATTATCTCTATCATATCAAATTGGCCAAGGATCCTCCTTAGGGCATGAAACTCATCAGTGCTATGCTCAAGAACTCTATGATATTGACAATGAGACATATTTGTGTTCTTATGCTTTGGATTTTTATTTTCTCTTATGGGTGGTAATGCTAGAAGTCCTTTATTAAGAAGTATGTGTAAGTTCCTTTCAGTGAGAGACATGGGACAAGGGAATTTTAACTTCTTGAGTTTGTAAGGCCTTTGTTGTTTGCTTGTGGAAGGAGGAGGACCTAAGATGATCCTATAATCCTTGTGAGACATTAATTCATCATTATGAGGGAGGAAATTTGTATCCTTAGAAGATGTGGAGGGATAAGGATTTTGATATCCTAGTCCCTTAGTGTCTTCAATAGGAATTTTCTCTAAAATTTTGTGAATTTCATGCTCATTAGTTATGTCACATCCTTGTTTAGTTAAAATCTTAAATCCTTGGCCATAAGTCTCTTCTAGGTTGATGGGTATGTTGGTCACTTTGTTAACATAAGATGGATATGTATGCACTTGACTAGAGGAGCTAGGTTCACTCATTGTTGGAGGTTTAGTGTGTGAATCAATTTCAGGATGTAAAAGATCAAACATCTCAAGTGGTGGGATGGTAGGGGGTGTTGGTTGTTGCATGGATGGGTAAAATGATGAATTATTCTCAAGATTGTTAAGGCAATTGTTTATGAACTTGTTCATGCTGCCATCATCTTCTCCAATGATCTCACCTTCACAAGGACATTCATTAGGAGTTGATTGATCATGATTAGATTCAATTGTATTAGGATCACTGCCAAAAACACAACCTGAAACATCAACTAAAGTCGTTAAATATTTCCATAAATTACCAATGCACATGTCCATTGTTTGGAATGCAAGGGGATTTTCAGATTTATAACAAGGTAATTTTTTGATTACACAATGCAAAAACTTGAAAATGATATCTTGTAAATGCAATTTTGAAATCACACAATGCATTGAATTTATCAAATGAAGTTAAATATTGTTGGTGTAAATAAAGTCTTGTACCTAGTTAATTCATTACTAGGGGACTTATTTAAACATGTTAAGTTTACTTAGGTCATAGGAAGGAATATGTCTAGGTGTTAGTTGTCATTAGTTGTTATCTTATCTTTTGACTTGTAACACATGTGAACCTAGGTAAGTGTGATGAGTTGTCTCGTGTCATATGATTAAGACACTTGTCATAATCTTATGACATCTTGTATCTCACCTTGGCTATATAACCAAGGGGTCTCTCTCATTGTATATCACAATAATATAATTGAATCAACAATCATATCATTGAATCAATTGATAAGAATACAATTTATTCTTGTCACATTTCATTCTCTCTCTTTGTGCTTTTCATTTGGCCTCAAGATCTTGGCAGCCATAGCTAATTCTAACATGGTATCAAAGCTAGTTGGGTGCCATTGGATAGTCTTTTTCTGAAGAGAGATGGTAAATTAGAGCTTGTTGGTGCAAATCTAAGCTCACCATTGAATTCAGAAGGTTCAAGAAAGTCGTTTTTTCCTTTTATTTAATCCAAATCGGATATACAAGGCCAAATCTATGAGGGTTTGAAGCTAAATAGTGGTTGTCAGATCCAAAAGATAGCTGCATTTTGGGTCAAATCCGATCTTGTCATCGTGTCCAAAAGGGCCAAAAACCCTAAGATTGACTATCAATTCGTCAAAATCGAACCTTTTTGCCCAAAGCCATCAGGAAAAACTTTTCCTTCCTTGGCTGTACGAACACCATCTTTACAGTGCAGTATGATTTTTAAAACAATAAATAAATTTAAAAAAATGATTTTTTTTTAAATTTTGTTTTAGAAAAATAGATTCGGGCAATTGCAAATTTTATTTGTAAAATATTTTATTTAAAAAGTCAAAAAAAGTGAAGGAATTTTGTTTTTGCGGATTTATTTGTCCACAATACCTTCCAGTACTGCAGATTTATTGTGGTACCCATGAGGTTCCCAACGGCTGCCACTTGGCAGGCCTAGGACAAGTCCCTCAGGCCCCTACACTATCTAGTAGGAGACCGGGAAACTAAAAATCGACACCTAGTTTTAATAAATTATGGCAAAAGAAATTCAACGGCGTTGATAAAGGGGAGAATATTTTGATTTTGTACAATCTTTGAAGATTCCCCATCGAAGGAATATACCGACACTCATAAGCATATTCTGGAAAGACTGATAGCGACACGTGATGGCCAGAAAGACGTCAATTTTAACATAGAAACTTGCCAACGCCGACACTTCATAATAATTTTCCCTCCTCATAGATTGAATTTTCAATTTTGTAGGCGAACTTCAAAAGACCATATCTTGCTCATTTTGATTCCTTTCTTCAAGAATTTTTTTTTAATTTAGGCTAAATTTTTGTGCTCTTCATAGTGGTGCAATCAAAATTTGGTTTTGGTATATGGTTTTTTCAAAAATTGTAGATTCTCACAAGTTTTGCTGCTTTGTCCTCATTTTGGGAACTTCGTGAGCTCATATCTTGCTCCTACAATAACATATTTGGGTACAATTTTTTTATAAGTCCATGATTTTTTGTTTAATTTTCAATGGTATGATTAGATTGATTTGATTTTGTACCAAAAATTGTACTTGAACCTGTGGCCTATTTTTGGCATTTGCATGTACCAAGATCAAGACCACTTCACTGCTTTTTGGCAAGTGGCAACTATAAACACACTAATTATAAAAGTTCAAATCAGATATTGGTGGGGGGGTTTCATGATTGAGTGATTTGGGGGGGTAATATTGCAGTGATTGATTGCATTCTTTTGTTTGGTTTGTGTTCTTGCAATGGGGAAATCTCAAATTGAACTCCTAAATCCACATAATTATGCTACATGGAGAAAATCAATATGGAACTATCTCATGATGAAAGGTCTAATAGATCATCTAAAGGACACCATTCAACAACCTACTGATCCTAAAGAATTGGCAAAATGGGAGCTTGATCGTGAGAAAACACTTGGATGCATATGTTCATTAGTCTCATTTGATTTATAATTTCATATTGAATTATGCAAAACACCTAAAGAGGCTTGGGAGAATTTTGAAAAATTGTATGGTAAAACATATAAGATTAGGGGATATCATATTGATAATGATTTGATGAATCTTGATCCTAAAATTTTTGACCACATCCAAGACTACATCTCCAAAATCAAGCAACTAAGAACATAGTTGAAAGGATGCATCATTGATAAAGAATATTTACAGTTGATTCTGAATGTGTTATCCAAGCTTGGTCCTAAGTATTCAATGTTTGTTTTTGACTTTCATACCCATCGAATTTCTATGGGAGCATCATATGTTGATCCTAAGTTTGATGACTTTGCAAATCTCCTAATCCAAGAGGAAGCTAAGTTAATGAACATGGGTCTAATCAAGTCTTCCAAGTCACATGCATTGGTGGCTAGTGAGTCAAAGGTACATAAAGAATCAAGGAATCTTGATAAGAAGCAAAAGAAGAAAAAGAACAAGCCACATAAAGAATCAAAATCCTCAAAAGGAGAATCATCTAAGAAGGAGAGGCCTTTTTGTGCACATTGCATGAAGGATGGACATGAAGAACACTATTGCTATAAGAAGGATATTGATGAGTTGAAAATTATTCTCAAAAGGAATCACATTGATTTTCCTTCTAGAATGTCTGAGTCGCCTCCTTCTTCAAAGCAGTCTAAAAAGGACAAAGGTCAAGCATCTACATCAAGAAATAAAGGACAAGCTCTTTATGCTTTTTCAGGCCCAAGATCATGGAGATGGCTTCTAGATTCAAGAGCTTCTCATCATATAGCATCTTCACAGTCTATATTCTCTTCATTTAAGCCTTGTACGATGTCCCCTATATTGATGGGAAACAATACATACATGAGTGTAATTGGGAAGGGATCTATTAGTTTTGGGGATAACACTTTGCAGGATGTCTTGTGTGTTCCTCATTTGACGAACAATCTGCTTTTCATATATTAGATTACACATGGTGGAGATGGCAGAACTGTGGAGTTCACACTTGGTTTAGTCATCATTCAAGACTTGGAGAATCAAGAGATCATTGCTACTGGGGTGGTTGATCATTCATCTCGATTGTATACCTTTGCAGATTTTGCGTCTGATGGTGACATTGTTCATTCGACTGTTGATCATATGAACCATAATTCAGAGGAGACATTTGGCTTCTTGAACTTGGGAGTTCTCACATTAGATCCAATACTTGAGCCATGCATTTTATCTCCTCCATCTACTGTTACAGTTGATGATGCTTGTGTTTCCATAGTTTGGGTTCCTTGTGATTCAGTGTAGCAGGACATACATAGTCTTCTAGATATGGCTACTTTGGATGACTTCTTGATAGGTATTTCAGATTTGTTTGTGGAGTCTCATCTTGTAGATTTGGGGGACACCATTGATAGCATTCATCTTCTCTTTGATCAAGATCCTTCTTCAGTTGTTGTGAGGGAACACCTTGACCCTCTTGTTCATTCTCTACATGATCATTCATTGCAGTTTGATGTGATTGTGGATAATTTTGGACAATATTTGGAGGAGGATTCTTTGTCTTTAGAGGGGATATCCTTGTCTTTGGATCATGTTCTACATTCATCTCTACTAGATTTTGGATTTTCCTCTTCAATAGTGTGGACTAGAATGCTTGTTTGGAGTGTGTCAACTTTTGACATCAACATGGAGACACTTGAGCATGCTTCAGAGACATCATCCATCATCCATATTCCTGACATTCTATATATATCCATGGTTTTGTTTCTTCCTAAGGGGAGGAACATTGTTCGGCGAAATTGGATCATCTTTAGCATTCAATGTCGCGCTTCTACCATCAATGCAAGAGACTCAACATTGAGGGGGGGCTACCTTGTCTCTCTTCTACTTCTCTCTTATGGGAGGGGGGGGAGGGGGGGGTCTTTTTCCTCACATGGGGTTTTGGCCTTCTCATGCATCATTGAGAGCATTTATTTTTTGTATTTCATCTCTCTTTTGAGGATGAGTTTTGTCCCATTGGGTTTTCTCCTTTTCTCCATTTGTGAGAGATTGCTTTGCATATGTACATGGGTATCTAACATGGTCTAGTAGCTGGGACCCATCTTTGTGTCATTTGCATAATAATCTATTACTCCCTAAGTTTCACTTAAGGGGGGGTGTTGGTGCAAATAAAGTCTTGTACCTAGTTAATTCATTACTAGGGGACTTATTTACACATGTTAAGTTTACTTAGGTCATAGGAAGGAATCTTTCTAGAAGGTGTTAGTTGTCATTAGTTGTTATCTTATCTTTTGACTTGTAACACATGTGAACCTAGGTAAGTGTTATGAGTTGTCTCATGTCATATGATTAAGACACTTGTCATAATCCTATGACATCTTTTTATCTCACCTTGGCTATATAACCAAGGGGTCTCTCTCATTGTATATCACAATCATATCATTGAATCAATTGATAAGAATACAGTTTATTCTTGTCAGATTCCATTCTCTCTCTTTGTTCTTTCCATTTGGCCTCAAGATCTTGGCAGCCATAGCCAATTCTAACAAATATGATCAATTTCACTTAATAGAAATTCTGTAAACTAAAATAAAAACCTAGAAAGCAACAAAATCAAATGTAGAAATATATGTTTTAATGCCCAAAAAATCAGGAAATGACCCTGATCAGAGACTCATTCGCCCAAGAGTGAATGGGTCCTAGGTTAGGGTTTTTATTTTTTATTTTTTGTAGACATCTGAGATGATTCAAGTGGTTTCCAGATTCTGATTAGAAATAGTAAGTTATAGTTTGATTTTTCTATGAAATTAATTTTGAATGCAAGTGAAAAATATGAAAAAATGACAAACTAGGAGACCTAATTTGATGTGCAATTTTGTTTGAATTTTCAAATGCAAATGAATGATGATGCAATTTTATGTAAATGATTTGCAAAATGACTGATTTTTTTATATTTTTTAGATTTAAAGAATGCAAAGATGCAATCCTAAAACCCATAAATGAAATGCAAAGTTAATGCAAGCTAAATAACCATATATGAGATTCAATTCAATGCAAATGAACACAAGATCTAAATCAGGGGTGAAAGTGGACTCCAAAATCAGAAAATTACAATGATCTTCATGTTGGGTTTGCCAATATGAAACAAAGAAAAATAGGGAGTGTATTCCTACCAAATGGGAATGAATGGAAAATGAGGATTAATGGACCTATCTTCCTTTATTTCATTAGGAAATGAGATCCACATAATGAGAGGACTATCAACCTTGAGGTGAGTCAAGTCAAAGTCTGAATCTATTGATTTTCTTTTTTTTGCAAGGATGGGGGTCTTGATTAAACAACACTTTGGGGAGAAAGATTAAAAATAAAAAAATAACTCCAAAATGCAACCTAAAACTTGAATTTGGAAGATTAAACTCAATTATGATGGAACCAAAAATCAAAATGCAGATCTGAAAAAGAAAAAATGATGTGTACCAATCACCAAAAGTGTTTTTCAAAGCTAATTGAGGACTCATTCACCCTATGGCGAATGGGTCCTAGCTAGGGCTTTGTAAAAATGGTTTTTGGGTTCTCTTCAATTATGTATACACTCCTAGATCCTTGATTTTCATAGTCGGACAATCAAAAATAAATCCTGTAGGTGAGTTTCTATGAAATTGAAATAATGATGACACCAAATGCAACTTTGACAACTTTGCAAAAAAAAAATTCAATAAATCTTCCACCTAAAATTTGCAAACACAAATCAAGAGGGAAAAATGTTTTGTTGTTGGTGAATAAGGCTTAGCCTTGGTCAAACCCCATTTTGGTAATTAAACCTTGAAATGAAACAATGAAACATGAAGGAATTATGAATGAACAAAGCAATGTCACAACTCATGAAACCCTTGTTTGAACCTTAGAATGTGGATCTGCAACTAGCATGAAATGGCTTCAATGGATGTGGATCTCGATCTTGAAACTTGATTTGAAAAAATGCCTTTGAATGCTTGAATGGATCTTGAACTCTACATCAACATATTAGCTCAAATAACATGCATGATGCCAGAAGACTTTGACATGATAATAAGATCTTGATTGCTGCAATAAATCTTCAGTGAATTTTCTCTTGAATGTCTTGAAAATGCTCTTGTAAACTATAACTTGATCTCATGAAAATCTTCTAGGTTAAACATAGTGAAATAACTTTATATTTATACATATGTAACATTAATTTCTCGAAATTCAAATAACACAAGCCGACATGTGAATATACATTTGAAATCATTGAAATACCACCAAAAACATAATAAAAATTTAGGTCCTAGGTCTAAGTGAGGACCCATCTGCCCTTAGGAAAATGGGTCCTAGGTCACTTATCTAGGACACACATTCTCTAATGATAAGTGTTATGTTATGGCATTAATGAATGTAGGGTTTTCCTCTTCGAAAAATGCAATTAATTAGGCTTGGATTTGAATTAAAGGGGCCAATTAAAGCAAATTAACTTCAATTAATTAATAAAGCCCTAGATAAGTGTGAAAGTGTAAAGGTGCACCTTACACCACCACCAATAATGTACAATTAAGTCCATTTTATTTAATAAGGCCCTAAACTTAATGTGAATATGTAAAATACATATTACAACACTAAATTAAGGCACAATTTAGGTAATTTTAATATTAATATTTTCCAAATTAAGTGTGAAAAAGGGATACTTTTTCCTTCACTACAATAACAAGCAAACCTTTAAGACTTTGAAGATGATATAAATTCACGATTTATGAGATTCTAAATGTAGATTTTAAATAATTCAAAAAATAATAATCTTGTGCCCACTTTTCTTTAATATTTGTTAATAAAATGTTTCTTATACTTTCTATTATTTTTTATGAGAGATAGTTTTCTATGACACAACTTGAGGTGGAAATAAAATCTTTTAATAACTTGTTAAATATTAGATCATTAACATAGATATCTAAGACATACTTTTAAAAAAAAAATTACATGCATTTTTTTTATTATTAATTTATGAAAAATGAGAATAATTATAATTTAGAAAAAAATTGTCCCGTATTGCATCTCTATTCACATATACTAAAATAGTTTTTCTTGAAAGAAATATAAAAATATGAAGAGACATATATTATTTTTCTAATTTTTCTAATTATTTTTCTATTTTTCCACTTGTGTTGAATATAGGTCTTTATTTATTTTATGAAAACTATGTTGATTAGAAAATAAAAATGTACTAAAATCTCCATTTAAAAAAAAGAGTTTACTATGAGTTGATTTCGTGCAAATTTTCATATTATGATGGCTTTATTTGATCATGAAAAATATGATCTAAATTGATAGTTTGTGTTGGATGAAACCATTCCATGTGGAAGGAGGGAAAAGAGTACTATGTAGAATGTTCAAGGGTCACACAAATATATGTTCAAAATCTAATCTACAATTAACTTAATCTATTCTTTCTCATGTTCCAAGATTAGGCATATTATTTTGCATAAATTGTTAGATTAGAATGTGGCTCAAGAGTGAGATAAACTATTATGTTTCAACCCCTCCCTCGTTGCCTCATTCACTCTCACCCCTATCCATTTTCTATAAATAAAAATATTCTAGACGTGTGTTCTAGTTCTATCCCAACTCTAGCAAGATTTGGAACTCTAGTATTATTTTCCTTCCCACCATTTTTCTTCATGAAGGGTCTTGGAAAGCTACCTTTTTGGATTCATTATGTCCCAAATGTGGTCTCTAAAAATCATAAACAAGTGATTATTTATTCATTAGGAAATTCAAATGCAAGGTCGTGTCTTCTCAATCTTTTTTTCATGTCAAAGTTGAAATACAATTACTCTACTCTAACCTATCTCTTTAGAAGCAACATTTGTCTATGACCATACATGATCGTCTTAGGGCCAACAAGGAACTAAAGAAACATGTTGATAATTTGCATGGGCAACTCAAAGTCTTGGAAGACAAAAGTGAAGATATGACTCATAAGATCAACAAATTTAAAAAAGACTCAAACACTCTTTCCTCCCACAACAATATTCATCATGACAAATGGCACATCCACAAGGCCAACTACCACTATTCAAGGAATGCTCAAGCCACTATGAAGTACATTGCCAACTCAACTAGGATGGACATAGAATGGTTGGTAGTGGAGGAGGAATTTGATTTCTAATTTGTGTCCCTTCTTATAAAGGTCTCAAGTTGATCTTTTACTTAAGGTTTTGGATTATATTGGTCATTGCATACTTTCTCCTAAATGCAATCTTACTATGTATTTATTATGTTTATGTTATTTCTTGCTTGCAAGAGTCTTAATTACTATTATTATATCTAATATGAAAAAATATAATTAGATAACAATATAAAAAATAAATGAAAAATCTATATATATTAAAAAAATTTATATAATAATTCTAAAATAACATCAAAATAATTTATAACAGTAATTAATTTGACATCCACTTAAAAAACTAAAACTAAATAAATACTATAATTCAAAAAAGTTAACTGCTTACAGCACTTTTATAACATGGAATGGAAAATAGAAAATAGGGAGAAACAAGGTGAATTTATTTTAAAACCCCCCTGTTGGTAACTATGGTTGAAAGCATGAGTACCAAAAGCTGTCTTAAAAAGATTTTATACACAAATATGTAACTGCAAAAGGCTTTCATTTTTTTTGAAACAAAGAAAAACATGAGAACTAAGCGTGTAGGAGGATGGTTTAAACAACACTGATACATAATCTTATTTAGCTTGTATGTGGTGAGGTAGGCTTCACCTCTAATGATCTTTAATGAAGAAGAATTGAACCAGATAAAAGGATTTTCGGGGGATTTTAAATTTTGATGACATGGAATTTGAATTTTGATGACAAGAACAACACTGCCACTTTTAAACCATCACAATATATCAATATGAATGATAAATAAGAAACCATTTTTTATTTATTTTTAAATACACTTTATATTACATTAGGGATCAAAGATTTGCACCAATCTAACAACAGACAACTACTCAAAACATTTTACAGAAATTTAACTTAGACCCACAGAGCCTCAAATTCCCTATGCCCAGACATTGACAGAGATAATGGACGAAAAAACTTCGACATGAGCTTCCTTATACTTTTAGGTATCAACTGCTCACAACATACTATCAGTTCGTGCAGGCAATCTTCTGAAAAAATTGATGGGAACGGAAGGAACTTTGTGCCTAAATCTTGGGTGGCGCAATACATGCAGACCTGCGAGTTGTGCTACCACTCGAAAAGGAGTGATATACAAAACTATTGCAGCAAATAAGCAAAAGATGATAAACATAGTAGTGGCGCGTGGGTCTCTCCAACTCAGGAGAGACTGAAATCGCTCTCCTTGAGTAGCTATGTCTCCAACTACAGTTTGTATCCGCCCTGCAACACTTCTTAACCTATCATATCTAACCCTAACAATTTCAAGATTTCGTGTAGAAGGAAATGTGTCAAATTCTTCATCGAGCTCATCAGGATGCACTGCTTCAGCATGAGAGAGGCGAGTGTCCATATGGGCTGGAAGTCGTGGCCGGAAGCGGTAATGCCATATCCCAATCAAGAACATATACAAGAAAACTGTGGGAACTATCAACTCTGGATAACAGATCAAAATAAAGAACAGCATATGCACCAAGACGGTGGTGGCAGGATTCTTCCAGTGACATATTTCATTGAACCATTTGCCAACAGCTATCAGTGGAGAGAATACAGACATTATGCGGAAAAAGTTGGCTTTACTCCGACGCATGCTCCACATGTGCGAATCCACATCTATCATGTATTCTACAATTTCCTTTCTTAGAGGTGGCTCTGCCCTGCTCAGCCTCATCTGCACAATGTTCATGGCTTGGTATCTAAGGCTTTCAAGCTGACTTACAGAAAAAGGGTATAAGTAGTGCATCTTTGGCAGCAATGGATAGGTGTACAGGTGCATCATGCTAGCCAAAGATGAACAGCTGAAACGGACAGCCAACTCAAGCTCTCCCATCTTTTTAACTCCCGAGGAGTAAAGTACCAGTAGAGGATAAGAGGTAGTATAAACTCTTTCCAGCTCAAGAGTGGAAAGACGAATCCTTACCTTTCCAATCTTTGAATCCTTAGCTTCAGCCCCTGCTTGAAGATGGCAGTTATCAAAAACTCCCACTGTTAGAACAGTGCATGGATCATAAACTTCCCAAGTGTACTGCTCATTCCACTTTGGATGAAAGTTATCAATGGTTGTCCTTGTTCTAACCCACTTCTGACCATACTTGGCAACACAGTACGCATCTGTAGTTCCACGTCCATCTTTTGTCTTCATTGGAAGCAAATTCTTTGCACTCAGTATACCCACCTCCAAGATGCCAATAGATGGCCTCCATGACTGCTTCGCAGTAGGCCTGAGGTCACTGCTATAGTGTGTAGATTCATCAAGGACATGATAACCACCCTCGAGACAGGCCCTCAAGTTGATTCTACTTGAAAATCTGTTTTCCTTCTTCCTCTGATCCCCATCTATTATATTGTGTCTTTCCAGAGTAAACCACTTTGATTGCACAGATGTATAGTCCCAACGCTTTACAATTGTTGCCAGATTAATTATTGTCATCCCTATCACTTCATCCTTGCCTTGACCTATCCGGTCCTCCACTGACAGGATTAATTGTTCTTCGAAGGGTTCTGCTGCAACAAAAATTAAATCCTCATTCCACATGGGACTTGTGGTTCGAGTTTGAATTGCCTTTGTCTTCAACAATTGATTTCCAAGCTGCACCTTAACACTGACATCAAGGGAACGCCCTTTGTCACTAGGCAGCAAATCCTGAGCTTCAATAACATTAACCCTTAAATACCATAGCTTTGGAGACATATATACTTTGGATCGAACGTTTGCTACTCGATCACTGTGAACTGCGGCAGCATCAGAATGCCATGCTTCTGAAAATGCTTCATCAGCTTGTGTACCCATCCATACAGCCAACATGAGCTCACCTCTATGCCTAGGATCTCCTTTTTTGTCCTCCAGCTTATACCACTGAGCTGCCAGGGGACTATCTGGACGCACTCTGGTAGGAACCTCATTGAGATCTATAGTGACATGCCCAATAGATTCATCCTTGCCAAATTGTTTGTCCCTCACCTCTATCTCAACAGAGGAAGCTTGTATCCTGTCCTTAGAGAATGCAAAAACCTGTTTCCACTCTGGATTTGCATTTTTCTCAAAATGCTTGGTGGTGCCTTTGTAGTTCCCAAGCCTGACCTCCACATAGGGGTCACAAGTCCCGGTGATATCCATAGCCGAGAGACCTCTGGCCTTCACCACTCTAACATAGAGATACTTCATCTGTTCCACCAGATCATAGGTGCTGGAGGTCCTTGCCGCTGCTAACCCATCCAGATGTGGAGAGGTCTCCTTCAATTCACAATCTAAAGGCTGTGAGTGAACGTTGTGTATTATCACTGACTTTGGGTCGGGTCTCTTCTCTGCAACAAATGACATCCCCGGTTGTGATGTCTGCTGTTTATGTATTTGCAACTTAGGTTCATCCTTCACCTCCAACACAGGCTTCTCTGTTGCCTCCTGCTTCTCTGGTTTCTCCTGCTTCTCTGTTGCCTCCTGCTTCTCTGGTTTCTCTTGCTTCTCTGTTGCCTCCTGCTTCTCTGGTTTCTCCTGCTTCTCTGTTGCCTCTTGCTTCGCTGGTTTCTCTTGCTTCTCTGCTGCCTCCTGCTTCTCTGGTTTCTCCTGCTTCTCTGTTGCCTCTTGCTTCTCTGGTTTCTCCTGCTTCTCTGGTTTCTCCTGCTTCTCTGTTGCCTCTTGCTTCTCTGGTTTCTCCTGCTTCTCTGTTGCCTCCTGCTTCTCTGGTTTCTCCTGCTTCCCTGCTTCCTCCTTCTCTGTTGCCTCCTGCTTCTCTGGTTTTTCCTGCTTCGCTGGCTTCTCCTCCTCTTTTGTCTCCTGCTTCTCTTGCTTCACCTCCCTCTCCTTCGACTCAATTTGCAGGATTTTTCCTCCTCCTCCTCCACCACCACCACCACCCTTCTTTTTCTCTTCCTCCTCAAAAGTATAAATTTTCAATTCAATATCTCCCTTGATAAGAGAAAAAATACTCCTCTTCTCCAAGGTAAACTTTTGTACAGCCTCTACACCTTGCTTGTCGATATTGCTACCAAGAAATTTCACCTTGCCCAGAAATTTTCTACCAGGAGGACGATTCTTCTCGTGGAACACATTTATTTGAAGAACCTGATTGTGCAAATTCATTGGATTGGGCACATCAAACATCAATTTCTCATTCCAAACAGGGTTTAGAGTTTTCTCCTCGGTACGAGTTCGACTCCTTCGGTTATCATAGTCTACTTCTACAAACGAGCTCGAAGACCCCTGACCATCCTTGGGCATCAAGTTGTGAGCAGCAACCACCTCAACAACTAATTTCCTCACTTTACCCATTGTTTAATTACATACAAACATGGACAACAGACATTGCATATATGTCTCTGCAGAGTATGTGCTTTTATGTACTTGTCTTGGCCTGTATTTGAGCACCCTCCACCCACGAGCTCTGTTGCAGGATTTTGTGCAAATCATCAGTTAATTGCTGAAAAATACTGTACAAAAATCAGTTGAGTGCTCACACTTACTGAAAAAACAGTCTGCAAAAAACTATTTGGGCTCTGAAAACTACTCTTAAAGTCCAGTTGGCTGCTTAAAAGTCCATTAGCTGAAATCTAACACAGTACATATGAATTGTCTTGCAAAAGCTCATGACTGTGAGTACTTACCTTGGCCTCTGAAAACTACTCTTAAAGTCCAGTTAGCTGCTTAAAAGTCCATTAACTGAAGTCTAACACAGTACATATGAATTGTCTTGCAAAAGCTCATGACTGTGAGTACTTACTATTTCATGACTCTGAGCAGCACTTAAGTTGGTTGGTGAGAAGTGTGCGGATATACGGGAGGATGTTAAAGAGTGCCTTCAGCTGAAGATACCCAACAGAGCAACCGAATGGATTCTTCTAAGCTTGAGATCTTAACTATGAAGCTAATGATTCAATGTGAGAAGGATGAGGTGAATCACCAAATAAGTATAAGGCAAAAGCCAAGGAGCGCAGAGTAATTTGTAGGACAAATAAATTTTCAATTGGTGGTTGGGGAAAGAATTAGACCTGGAATTCAAGGGATCATAACTGATCTTCAAGAATAAATATTTATTAATGAATAAAAGATCTTCTGAGTTTTTTATTTAAAGGTATGTCTTCTATGACTATTGCTGATGACAGTCAATGTCACTTTGTTTTTCCATTGTTTACTTGTGAGTGGCAATTGTGGAGTCCAGCTATGGATGAAATAAAGTTTCTTTTAACGACTGGATTGTCTTGTCACAGCAGCTTTTGCTTTTTTTTTCCTTCTTTCCAAGCCTGCTCTGGAAACTGCACTCTCTCACTTTTTATTGTCCCTATTTAAGATTATGTTGGACTTTATTAATGAGGTTAAGGGAGTGGAGGTTTTTCAAGGCATTTGCTTTCAATTCTAAAACTGTTATAAAGACTCTTGTTTGTTCCGAACTGTTTTCTGCTACAGAATAATTCTGCCTACATAAAAAACGAAAAACATAAAGAGGTACTCTCTTTTGAATCTACATCTAAGAGATGACTGATGCATCTTGAGATTGAAATGTTTTTACTACATTACCCTCCTCGCAAAATTAACACAACCATATAGGAGCATGAACATTTCAAGGTGTGTAAACTAAAAATTAAAAATCTGCCACGTTTAAATGCTAATATTCTTTGATTTCTAAATGTTTGTTACCCATATCAAGTTTTCACAATCTATATTGTAGTTCTGTGTACTTGTTAAAAAAAATCATCAACATTTCGGATCACACTCCATGATCCATCATCACAATGATAGAGAACAAGCTAAGTTTCTGATTTAAGTGTTTTCTCATTAGAATCTAAACTAAATACATAATAAAATATGATATTGCTATCAGGATTCAACCGTGTAGTTTTCATAAGGCATAAGGCATAACACTTGCTGAAGGTTTTGCAAATGGGGTAGCAAGCTAAGTGGGCTTAACCTTGGGGGAAACTCCATGGTTAAGCGCGCTTGAGCTGGAGCAGTACTGGGATGGGTGACCTCTTGGGACGGACCAATGTTTCACCTCTGTGACCATCACCTAGATGCAATGACTGCTAAGTGGACATTCATTATCATGAGAGATGGGTTCTTGTGAACCACTACTCATGAATCATGGATCAATGAGTTTGACTCGAAAACTACACGGTTGAATCTTGATAGCAATATCATAATTTGACATGATGTGGAAGGAACCTCCTACTTATCAATAATGAAATATTTCAAAGTATAACTCATTGAAGAATTTGAGAAGATGATGTTCATAGAAAATTTTAAAAAAGAAAATGATGCAGAGCATCCCCTTAATTTCCCCTGCCCACGTTCTAATCGTGGAATTAAAAGAATTTTCTATTTTTGGTTCTCTTCTGCTATTTCCATTTTTCTGTGGTAGTTTTGGGCTTGGTCCTGTTTTTTGGTCGTGAGTGGTCAGTGGTCAGGTCAGCGGCACGCTGATTGAGGGTTATTTTTAGTTGAGTTTTTTTGTTTGAGTTGGGGGAGTTGGGGAGGAACAGGGGAGGGATTTTGGGGAAAACATGGAGGGCTTTCAGAGATGTAATGGGTGTATTGAATTTGGAACTATAAAATAAAAGACTATTTATCTAAATCTGTTTTTGTTTTATTTGTTGGAATCTTGTTATTTGTTTTCTGCAGATTTGTGCTTCTGCTGATTGTTTTGAGCTGCACCATTTTGGTATCAGAGCGTCTTTCATGGCCCAGAGGGGAACTTGGGGTAGAAGAGGTCAAAGAAATGTCAGAGGGCGAGACAACGCTGAAGTACTCAGGAGGTTGTAGGCCCTTGAGGCTAGATTATTGCATGAAGATTTTGAGGAAGAACCAGAAGACCAAGGAGGTCAAGGGGGAGCCATTGACCCCATGAAAAGACTTATTGAAGCTCTTACTAAACAAGGAACTAAAGTTAAGGTTGAAGTCCTTATTTTTAAAGGCGAGTTAAATCTAGAAGTGTTCTTAGATTGGATCCAAGAATTAGAAAAATTATTTGACATAGAAGGGTTTGAAGAGACTGATCCACATAGAGTCAAAATTGCTGCATCCAAACTGAAGTCACATGTTGTCTTATGGTGGGAGAATCTCCAAAATGCTAGGAAAAGATAGGGAAAAGAGAAAATCGGACTTTGGTCAAAGATGTTAAAACATTTGAGAACTAAGTTCATGCCCTCGGATTATCAACAAAAACTCTTTAAAGAGTTTCAAAATCAGAAGCAAAGAGAGTTGACTGTAACAACTTATATTGAAGAATTTTTGAGGTTGCAAATCAGGACTAATTTAGGAGAAGAGGATGATCATGCAACAACTAGATACATTAAAGGACTTCGATTCCAACTCCAAAATAAATTAGCCTTACTCAAAGTGAGTAACGTGGATGAGGCATATCAATTAGCCATGAAAGCAAAAGAAAAGTTGAATAGAATGGGCAAATCAACAATCAAAAGAGGTGGCAACACTTCAAGTAGAGGAGTGGAAGTCCCTCCAAATCGGAGCTAATGGAGAAGAACCAGAAGATGATGTGAAGCCAAACTTGCAAGGGAGGGGTGGATTTAGAGGCAAGCGATGAGAACAACGATTACCTGAAGGATGAAAACCTTTGAAATGCTTCATTTGTAGTGAAGCCCATAAAGTTGCAAATTGCCCTCAAAATCCCAAGAGAGCAATGGTGGTCCAAGAAAAAGGAGAAGAGCCCTTGAGAGAATAATTTGAAGTAGAAATGGGTAAGAATCTAATGTTGAATAGAACTTTGGTTGCTAGTGACAAGGAAACTCTCATGACTAATTGGAGAAGAAATAGTGTGTTTCAAACACAATGCAAGTGTAAAGATAAGGTGAGCAAAGTAATTGTTGATGGAGGATCCATTGACAACTTGGTAAGTACATAAATGGTGCAAAAATTACAGCTGGTATGTATTCCAAAACCAAATCCTTATAAAAGTTCTTGGTTAAAAAAGGATCATAGTGTGCTTGTGAGCCAATCTTGTCTAGTTGACTTCAAAATTGGCCCTTATGAGGATAGAGTGTTATGAGATGTAGTACCTATGGATGCTTGTCACTTGTTATTCGGTAGACCTTGGTTATATGACAAAAATTTAACTCACCATGGTAGAGAAAACACCTATGAAATTAAGCAAGAAGGTAAACTTCATGTATTGAAACCATTTAAAGGAGGAGACAAAACTGAAATAAAAGACTTATCTTTGATCATAGTGGGGTGTAAATAGTTTTTTAGAGAATCTAAGGGTGAGATTTGCTATCTATTGCATCCTCTAGAGAATAAGAATTCAGCTCAGCAGATAATTCCATTAAAGATACAAGAATTGCTACAACAATATTTTGATTTGACACCATCTGATCTACCAGTTGGTTTGCCTCCATCTAGAGGCATTACCCAGCAAATTGATCTTATCCTAGGTACCAAACTTCCAAATCAAGTTGTTTATAGGTTGCCTCCATTGGAAAATAAGGAAATGAGTAGACAAATTACTAAATTATTGAAAAAAAGATTTTTAAGAGAAAGCATGAGTCCATGTGCCACACTTGCTCTATTCTCTCCTAAGAAGGGGTGTAAATGGGGATTATATATGGGTTCTACAACCATTAACAAAATCATTTTGAAGTACCAATACCCCATATCCAGAATGGATGACTTGGTCGATTTGCCAATAAGCCCACATAACAATCAAGAAACTACAAAATTTTTAGAGTGTATCCAAGAGATACATCAACAAGTTAGGCTCAAATTACAGACCATGAATGAAAAATATAAGAGAGTTGATTTGCATCAGAGAGAAAAGGTTTTCCAAGAGGAAGAAATGGTCATGGTTCATCTATGCAAGGAAAGATATCCCAAGGTACCTACAAAAATATTGGGCCTTGCAAAATTATAAAGAGGATAAATGACAATGTCTACTAGATTGATTTTCCAGAAGAATTGGACATCAGTCCCAATTTTAATGATGCTGACCTTTATTCCTATTCAACAGGAACCATGGAAGATCATATGGAAGAGGAGCACAATGAGAAGGTTGACAACCTTTGGAGCAAGCAGTTGCTGAAGAAGAAAAGAGAGCAAGTTGAATGAATACTAGATACCAAATTAGTAGCAACACGATCCAAGTCATATAAGCTTTATTTCGTTAAGTGGGACATTTGCCAGATTCTTGCAATTCATGGATCTCTGAAGCTGATTTGATGAAGCACAGTTGACTAGAACTAGGAGGTTCAGATTTTTTCAAAGGAGGGGAGAATGATGTAGAGCATCCCCCTTAATTTCTCCTGCCCACATTCTGACCATGGAATTAAAATAATTTGTTATTTTTGGTTTACTCTTTTGCTATTTCCATTTTGTTGTGGCAGTTTTGGGCTTGGTCCTATTTTTTGGTCATGAGTGGTCAGTGGTTAGGTTAGCGACACACTAACTGGGGGTTATTTTTAGTTGAGTTTTTTGGTTTAAGTTGGGCGAGGAATAGGGGAGGGATTTTGGGGAAAACATGGAGGGGTTTTCAGAGATGTAATGGTTGTATCAAATCTGGAACTATAAAATAAAAGACTATTTATTTGAATCTGTTCTTGTTTTATTTGTTGGAATCTTGTTACTTGTTTTATGTAGATTTGTGCTTTTGTCGATTGTTTTGAGCTACATCAGAAAAGAAATGGGATATGAAATGTACTTTATTGGGTATTTTATGTGGTATTGTTTCTTCACTCTAAATTAAAAGGAATAATTAAAGTTTTGATTTTAATTTCTGAATTCTATGTTAATTAGACTAATTTATATGTGTTCTTGTCATGTTTAGTATAATAGTGATTTTTATGTTTGCAACCTTATTGACCCCAAGTGTATCCTTGTGCACAACCTTAGCTGCATATATTCACACAACCTATGTTTCATTTAACAATCACCTCTGCACTCAACTCCTCTCAACATGTACCACACAATATTGACACAACTTTGTGCCATACTATTTCACACATAGCCCTTTGCACAGTTGTGTAATGCCACACAATCCAACCATAATCCTACACATCATCATTTTGTACACACTTCTTCTGCACTATTGTACAATACTACTTGCCCATGTAGTGCACCCTTGCACATGGGCACACATGTTTTTTATTAGCTTAGTACCATACATGTTCATTCAACACTTGGTGTCGCTATGTACTACACTACAACTAGCACCATACAAGCTCTACACATGATGTCATCCTATCCACATGTAATGTGCACCATACATTCACGACACCTATGTACATATTGTTGAGGGCCTAGCTTATGGTCACTTGTATAAATATCTTGTAAAAGGTACACATAGAGAAGAGCCAACTAGCAACTCTTCCACATGCATATCATTGTACATATCTTCTTTCATGCAATACATTTATAATGCACAATCTTTCATAACTCTTAAACACACATTTACATGCTAATCTAGGGTTTTAGTTGTATATTCAAAATTTCTTATAGATTACAAGTTAATTAGAATATTTGTCCTTCAATCCACCTAAGAAATGGATAATTAGTTTTATAGTTTGAAAATTTTCATTATGCTCATTCAAACACACTCATAGCACCTACATAAAGATTATGCTCTTGGTTCAATATTTGAGCATTTATGCAAACACTGAGAACATAGTATAATGGGATATGAATGTGCACCTAGGGTTTTATTATATATTTAAAAATTGATCAAGGATAAATGCAGGAAGATGGGGGCCAAAAAGGGGTCTTAAGTGGCCACTTTTTTTTTGAAATAAAAAATACTAACCTTGGATGAGAAATTGAGGATAGTTACACTCAAAAAATTTAGATGCAACAAAATCAAGGATCGTAGTGCTTTGAATCTACTTTCTAAACTACTAATGTTTTTTTGAAAATGGTAGAGATTAAGGGGTTCAAAAAAGGGAGCCACAAAAATTGGTGTTGTTTTTGTCAAAAAAAAAATAACATAGCGTTTGTTGTGGCTCCCTCAAAAGGTTAACATTTTTTTGGTATTTTTAAAATCGCTTCAGTGAAAAATTAGCTAACATTATGTAGTTTATGCCCGATTTTTCTAATAATTTTTAAATGAATATATGATTTTTTACTAATTTTCAAAGTGAACACATCCTGAAAAAATAGAAATTTGGTTGTGTACTCCTATAATTTTTGAAAACTAATAATTTTTTTTTTAATATGTGTAGAATGGAGTCTAGTTTATAAAAATCTAATTTATTTGAATTTCAATGAATGGATAAAAATAAAATTAAAATACCAAACATTGTTTTTTGACAAAAAACAGACACACAAACAACAAAAATTAAAGATGAAAGCCTTAACATAGTCAAAATGTGAAAAAAATTACATCATTAAATAGCTAAGACAGAGCCTCACATTACACAGGTGTTCGATTTACTCAACCTTGAAACAAGTGCAAACCTGACGGTTGCCACAAATGAGATTATGTGAAATTTTGTAGAATATGCAAAAACGGGTATTTGGATGTTGGGAAGACACTCTAAGCCTTTGGCTTGGTATACCAAAGAAAATCCCAAGCCTAAGGCTTGCAAATTCCCAAAGCAAGATATAACACGAGCATGTTATAACGCACTCACATTATGTCTTGTTTTGTATTTTGTTCCCTTTTGCAAAATTTTGTTGTATGTTTCTCAAGCTTGACATAATGCAAGCGCGTTATAATGTGCTCGCGTTATGTCTCGCTTGAAATTGTTTTTGTGCAAGTTTGTTAAATTTATGTTTGATGTATGTTTGTGTGCTTAAATGTATATGTATGTATGTATGGTTGTATGTATGTATTCCTAGATGTATGTACCTATGAATGTATGTATGTATGTATGCATGCATGTATGTATTTATGTATGTATGCATGTATGCTTGTATGTATGTATGTATGTATGTATGTATGTATGTATGCATGTATGTATTTATGTACGTATGCATGTATGCTTGTATGTATGTATGTATGTATGTATGTATGTAAGGGTTTTGGGTTTAGGGTATATAAGGGTGAGGGTATAGGGTATAGGGATGAGGATTGAGGTTGTAGGGTTTAGGGTGGAGGGTTAATGGATAGGGTTTAGGGTTGAGGTTTAAGGGTTGAGGATTTAAGGGTTTAGAGTTTAAGGGTTAAGGGTTTAGGTTTTAAGGGTTGAGGGTTAAGAGATTAGGGTTTAAGGTATAGGCTAAAGGGATTAGGGTTTAATGTATAAGATATAGGGTTGAGGGTTGAGGGTTTAGGATTTAAGGGTTGATGGTTTAAGAGATTAGGGTTTAAGGGTTGAGGGTTTAAGGTATTAGGGATTAAGGGTTGAGGGATTAGGCTTTAAGGGTATAGGGTTGAGGATTGAGGGTTTAGGGTGTAGGGTATAATGTATAGGGTAGAGGGTTTGAGGGTTGAGGGTTGAGGGATTATGGGTTTAAGGGTTGAGGGTTGATGGATTAAGGGTTTAAGATATAGGGTTGAGGGATTAAGGTTGAGGGTTTAATGTATAGGGTAGAAGGTTTAGGGTTTATGGGTTGAGGGTTGATGGATTAAGGGTTTAAGGTATAGGGTTGAGGGTTTAATGTATAGGGTAGAGGGTTTAGGGTTTAAGGGTTGAGGGTGTAAGGTATTATGATTTAAGGATTGAGGGTTTAAGGGATTAGGGATTAAGGGTTGGGGGTTTAAGGGTGTTGGCAATTTAGTTATCGTTGATGTCAAAGCAGAGATAAGAGATGCAGTGGATCTGATTCCGAAAGATTTGGTGTAGGTTGATGGAGTCAAAATAATGGTTCTGAAAATGTTGAAAAGTTGCTCAGATTGTTGCAATGTTGTCATGCAATATTGGCATATTGTTATAGAGGGTTCTTCCAAAAGTCTGAAGTGAAATCTATGGCTAGATTCGATGTGGGTTTTTCAAGACCTTCCAATGATATATTCTACATGATCAAAATTTGGATGATGTGCTCAGAATTGAATTATTTGTTCTCTCAACCTAAATTAGGGTTTTATTGCTAAACCCTAAAGCTTGCAATCATGGCATTGAACAGACTCTCTATTTTTCTAATGATTGGTCATCAACTGTTGCAAGCCACACAAGTCATAACTTATGTCTTTAAAATTGTTGGTATGACCAACCCCCTTGCCTAGTAATACCAGCCTGACAAATATTATGCAACTATAATGGTTCCTAAGTTGTGGGTGAAATATTTATTCTTGGCATGATTGAATATTGTGGTTGAGAGGTGAAGATTGGTGGCCTCCCCACTTCCCCACTAAATTTATGGTGGGTCCATGTCTAGCCCCGCGAGATAGCAAGCAACGGTGGAGATCATGTGTTGGTGATTAGACGGTGCATGTGGTGTTTCAAGTGGGTCTAGTATGGCACCAAAATCTGCAAGAAGAAGATGACATCATGGATGACACGTGGTAGGATATCACTTGTCGCTTCACACCACTGTTGTGAAGTGAAACAAAGGAAGGCTTTTAGAAATGAGCGATGAACGATGGAAGAAAGTGGAGTATGACATCATCCTAGACAAATGGCAACTATATGCTGCCCTACTGTAGAATCGATGGGTCCTTGGCTCAACTCTACAATATGGCGGGCTTGTGAACCATGTGCTAAAAATGATAGGTGGCAAGATTTAACTACATCATGAGGATCCTTCACATTGCAGTTATTTTACCTTTGCTCATAGACGAAGTTGTGATAAGCAAAGAGGGTGCGATGGGGAGTCAATGGTGGAGATTGAGTGAGGGTGATCAGACGATGATCGCTATATCATTCACATCATAGAAATAGAAGTTGATGGCTTACATGGATTGTGATACACTAAAGGGTGGCGACAAAGAAAATGGTGGTCCACATTTGATACTTGTGATAGAGCGATAAAATGGACAAGTGTCTTAGTGGAAAAATGGTGATAATTGATCACATCACAACATTTATTCACATGACTGTTGTGAATAAACCAACACTAGGGGAAGTAGTGATATGCGATGGGATAGATCAATGAAGAAAATTAAAAGATTCAATGTGATGATCATGTTTAAAGATGCCAAGATGAAAGGAGAGCTAGAGGATCATGGTGTGAAGGCAAAGGATCGATGGCCCAAATTTGAACTTGGAGATCACAAATGGCTAAGTCTATGTGAACATGGTTTTTGACTGGTAACCAACACATAAAATGAAATTAGATGTTCTACCTGCTCTAGCAACCAATTGATTGAAAATCCGATTTGTAGGGTAGTGACACAGATTGCCAAAGAGATAGAGATCAAAATCAGATCAAATAAACAAAGAATTACATTTAATGCATATCAAGGTTAGGGTTTTGTAGACCACCATACTTAGTAAAATCCATTGAGCCAAATTTGGATTTGATGGTTGTCACTCAAAAAATAGGTAACTTTTTGAGGAAGATAGTGGGAAAACCTTGAAAAGAGGATTTGTACATATAATACATGGCTCGAGGCATTGATTGTAGATCAATGGAGTCAAGAAAAAAGTGAGACAATCAGGAAATTAAATGTGAGAGAGTTGAGAAGTGTATGTAGTAGTGAGAGTGGGAAAGTTACAAAAAAAAGAATGCACTAATTATGAATGAGTAGAACCCAAACAAAAGTAGAGATTTAGTCTAGGTTAATCTTCAGAGAGTAGAGCATAGAGTTGTAGAATATTGTGTAATTGCAAAATAAGTTGCAACATTGAACTGTAACCACATTGTACTATCTTGAACTGTAAGTCTAATTGATAGGTGCCATTAGATATATAGGTAGGTGCTCAGATTAGGGAATGGGTGCTTCCTTGGAGTGGGCGATCCTAAAACCATGGGATTAGTGTCTCCTTAGGGTTGGTGCCCTTAAACTTTGTAATTGATCGTTTGATTGTGTGTTTGGATTAGGATAGTAGATCCTAGCAGCATTTCTCACTGTAGTTTTTCCCATCTTGGATTTTCCACATACATCTTGTGTTATGTGTTGATTATGTGTGTGCATGTTTATGTTTCTGCATATTAAGTTTTAATCTAAACATCAAGGGTTTAAGGAATTAGGCAACAAAAATATTTTAGGGCTAAAATTTAAAGTGATCTACTGATTCACACCCTCTCTTAGTAGATTGCTATGTTCCAACAATTGGTATCAGAGCCAAGTTTCCTTGGAGAAGCTTAATCATCTCAGATAGATCCCAATAATCAAACACAATGGCTATTCAAGAAGGTTCTTCCACAAACAAGGCACCTTGGTTTGATGGATCAAATTATGCTTTTTGGAGCATTTTGATGGAGACATATTTGGGATCCCTAGGATTTGATGTTTGGATGTCTGTTAAGAATAATTATATTCCTCCTACTACTCCTCCCACTGATGCTTTAGGAAAGAAGGATTATGAAAACAATGCCAAAATAAAGCATGCTATTCTATGTAGTTTGACAAGTTTAGTGTTTGTCAAAGTGATGCACTATCAAACTACACATGATATCTAGGAGAAGTTGAAAAAAATTTATGAAGGGGATGACAAGGTAAAGCTAGAAAAGTTATAAATTCTCATAGCTAAGTTTGAAGGTTTGAAGATGAGTGAGGAAGACAATATTGCAAATTATCTTTTAAAATTTGAAGAGGTTGTAAACTCCATTAGAGGATTTGGAGAAGAAGTAAAAGAAATAGTCATTGTGCAAAAATTTCTAAGGTCAATGACAAACAAGTATGAACCCAATATTTCTTCTATAGAAGAAGGAAGAGAAGTAGATAAAATCACTCTTGATGAGTTGCATGGCATATTTACTGCATATGAAATGAGAATGGGAGATGTAGAGCCATACAAAAGAGAGGTTTCATTCAAGGCTACAAAAAAAGAAAAAGGTGAAGCACCTAAGAAAGAAAAGGAAGTATCCTCCACATCAGAACATGAAGAGGTCCTGATGAGGAAGAAGAAAATTTCATCAGAAGACTAAGGAGAGGATCCAAAAGTTATCAAGGTAAGTTACCCTTCAAATGCTTTGACTATGGTAAGATAGGACATTTTTCTTCTAAATTCCCTTATAGTAAGAAGGTTAACCCTGAACAAGAAGGAGACCATAAGATGAAGAAACCATATTACCCTAAAAAGAGGAACTTTGGAAAGAAGAAAATGACTCATCTGATGCCAGTGATAGTTCATATGATTAACAAGATTGTGCTCTTGTAATGGAGGGAGAAGAGGAATAATTTCTCTTCATGGCCAAATACTCTACAAAATTAAAACATGGTCTGGGTAAACATCTTGGTGAAGAGGAGGTTGAGATAGATCCTGAGGGAGAACTCATCAATTCCTTAGATGAAATTGACAACCTAAGAAATGAGATTGATGATCTAAAAAAATGAGAATGAGAATTTAGAGGAAACTGATCAAACAGGTAAAGAGCTTGAGGAGTCCAATTAGATGGTAGTAAGTCTAAAACTTCAAGTGGGGGAAGCCAAAAGAATGGAAGAAATGATAAAATCCAATTTAGAGTATGAAGTGGACAAATATATGAAGCTTGAGGTAGAAGTAGTTGCCTTAAGAAAAGATTTAGAAAAAGCCAGAGAGCAGGTTAAAAGGGGCTTGAAGCTGAAAGGAGGCTTAGAGATCCTTAATGGATTATTGAGCACACAAAACCCTGCTAACAAAGAGAAATCAGGTTTAGGGTTAGAGAAATGAAATAATTCCTTTATCAATGCTTTTGCAAAACTTTATGAAAGATTTAGAGCAGAAGAAAAGTCGAGGTCAAATGGTGAAAATTTATGCAAGCAAGATGTCTTCAAAGAAGAGAAGAAACCTACTGAGGTAAAGAAGTTTGATGATGAAAAAAACCCAATTGCAAACAAGAAGTGTAATCAATCAACTCCTGATCAACAGAAGAGGAAGCAAAACACAAGGAGGATGGATGTTGATGGATTCATAAAAGTGAGAGACCCGAGGAAGCCAATAAAAAGAAGACCCTCTCATCTAGTTCAAGAAATGGCTATGACCAAGTAATCCTCATGCTTCTATGGGTATTGCTATACTTGTAATCAATTTGGTCATAGGGCTAGAGAATATAGAGCTACTCCTAAAAGGAGTACAAACTTTGTAGGCAAAAAATATTTTGCTCCCTTAATGGATACGAGTGTAATGTGTTACAACTGCAATAACTTTGGTAATATATCTATAAACTGTAGAACAAAATATATAAAACCAAATGTTCAATTTGAGAAGAAGAAAAACCTACCTCCCAAAATGAAAAAGGAATCCAATTAGGTTCTTGAGAAAGAAGAAGAGAAATTTGAAAAGAAACCTAAGAAGTTATGGAAGGAGAAAGAGAAAAATCCCACACAATTAATAATTGCACAAACTACACTTCATGCAAAGAAACACAATTTGTGGGTTATTGATAGCGGTTGTTCCAAGCATATGACTGGAGATAAAAGAAAATTCATCCAACTCAATTAATGTAAAGAAGGATAAGTCAATTTGTGTGGCAATACTTCTATGAGGATTTATGGAAAAGGAATCTTGAGCATAGATGGAAAGAATCATACAAAAGATATCCTTTACGTTGAAGGTTTGAAACATAACCTTCTAAGTGTCAAACAAATGTGTGACAATGGCTACAAGATTATATTTAATTCAGAAGGTTGCAAGATAAGAAAGAATGGTAAGAAAATTGCACAAGGAGTAAGGATTGATCTAGCAATCTCTACAATCTTTGTGAAGTAAAAGACCAAAATTGTCTGATAAGCCACGTAGATGAGAGTTGGTTGTGGCATAGAAAATTGGGGTATGTTGATTTTGAAAATTTGGTAAAAGTAATTTAAAGAGGACTAGTTAGACACATGCCTAAGATAACTAAGCCAACAAACACCATTTGCAAAGAATGTCAATAGGGAAAACAAACAAGGGTTAAGTTTCCAAAAAAAGATTACTCAACCACAAAACCAATTGCAGTTAGTTCATACTGATCTGTGTGGTCCCATAAGGACAAGGGGATTGAAAGGTGAAAAATAATTCATGCTGCTAATTGATGACTATACTAGAATGGTGTGGGTGACCTTTCTAAAAGAGAAGTCTAAAGCATTTGAAAAGTTCAAGATATTTAGAAAGTTGGTTGAGAAGGAGATCGACATAACAATCAAGTGCTTAAGATCAGATAGAGGTGGTGAATTCACATCAAGTGAATTTGTTAGATATTGTGAGAAACATGGAATCAAACGACAATATTTTGCACCAAGAACTCCACAAAAAAATGGGGTGGTAGAAAGAAGGAATAGAATGGTTAAAGATATGGCTAGAGAAATGTTGAGTGAGGAAAAATTGGTAGATACATTTTGGAGAGAAGCAGTCCACACTATAATTTACATTCAGAACAAAGCTCAAATAAGAGAAAATAGTGGTAAGACTCCATATGAACTATGGTACGACAAGCCTGCATTTGTCAAGTATTTCAAGGTGTTTGGTAGCAAATGCTACATAAAGAGAGAAGATGAAAATTTGGGAAGCTTTGATTCCAGATGTGATGAAGGAATACTTCTAGGATATTCAACCCAAAGCAAAGATTACAAATGTTATAACAAAAGGCTGAACAATATCATAGAAAGTATCAACATTAAGATTGATAAAGATATGAATCGTGTTAAGCCCAATAGAAACAACTTTGAAGTTGAATTATATTGTGAAGAAGATGTTGTAAATGAGGAAGAAGAATGTGAAGAAGAGGTTGAACAAGCACCTGCAAAGTATGTGTAGAAGGATCACCCTATATATCAGATAGTTGGAGATAAAAATGAAGGTGTTCAGACAAGAAGAAGACTTGCAAGAAACAAGGAACAAATGAAATTTTCTCTCTTTTCACAAATTGAGCCTAAAAGCCATATTGAGGCGAGAAAGGATGAAAGCTGGATAAAGGCCATTGAAGAAGAGCTCAATCATATTGAGAAGAGAAAGACATGGGAATTGGTTCCCAGACCCCCAATAAAAAATGTGATAGGCACTAAATGGGTGTTTAAAAACAAGCTAAATGAAGATGGAGCTATTGTAAGGAATAAGGCAAGATTGGTGTGCAAAGGATATACACAAGTTGAAGGCATTGATTGTGAAGAAACATTTGCACCAATTGCAATATTAGAAGCAATAAGAATGTTTCTTACATTTTTAGTTTACAAGGATTCAAAGTATATTAGATGGATGTTAAATCTACATTTCTGAATGGAAACCTTGAAGAAGAATTTTACATTAAACAACTAGAGGATTTTCAGCTATCAGAAGATTAATGTGTTTGTAGATTGAGAAAAGATTTGTATGGTCTAAAACAAGCACCTAGAGCATGGTATTCAAGGTTGGACCAGTATCTACAACAACAAGGATTCAAGAAAGGATGTGCAGACAATAATTTGTATTTTAAATCAGAAGGTGAGCACATGATTATTGTTGTAGTTTATGTGGGTGACATCATATTTGGTGATAGCAATGATAAGATGTGTAAAGTGTTTTCTACTCCCATGCAAGATGAATTTGAGATGTCAATGCTAGGAGAATTGTCATTTTTGGACTTGGTTTACAAATTGTGCAAACTGATGATGGGATATTTATATCTCAAACTAAATATGCTAAGGAAATGCTTAAGAAATTTGGGATGGAAGATAGTAGACCAATCAGTACCCCTATGAAAATTGGCTGCAAATTGAGCAAATCCGATGAATCCCCACATGCAAATCAAACAATGTGTAGGTCAATGATTGGAAGCTTATTGTACTTAACTACATCAAGAACATATATTATGCAGATAGTATGTATGGTGGCAAGGTTTCAAGCTTCTCCCAAGGAGTCTCATATCATGCAATGAAAATAATTTTTACATATATCAAAAGAACTATTGACTATGGGTTGTGGTATCCCAAAAGAAAAGGTTTTACTTCAACAACATATACAGATGTTGATTGGATTGGTAGTGTAGATGATAGAAAGAGCACAAGTGGTGGAGCATTCTTTTTGGGTGACAACCTTGTGTCCTGAATGAGTAAAAATCAAGAGTCAATTACACTCTCCACAATAGAAGTAGAGTATGTAGCAACAACAACATGTTGTACTCAAGTTCTATGGATGAAACACTCAAAGACATCGAGGCTGCAATAGTACAAAAAAAACAATAAACTATTGAAAAAACTACTAAAAATTGCTTATAAATGACTACAGTTGGTCACGTGACCATTAGTAGTTTATTCCCAGTCATACATAACGTGACCAGATTGATGACTAAACCATTTTTAGTCATTTATTGGTTGTTTTGATTGATCGATTTGGTAGTATATTTAGTCATTCATTGTTGTGATCTGGTCACTTATTTAGTCACTTTTTTCCATTGATATATTTAGTCATTGATTGTTGTAATCTGGTCACTTATTTAGTCATTTTAAAAAAAACTGATATATTTAACTGGTCACTTATTTAGTTGTTGATTTAGTCATTGATTGTTGTAATTTGGTCACTTATTTAGTCAATTTTTATTCACTGATATATTTAGTCATTGATTGTTGTTAACAGGTCACTTATTTAGTCATTTTTATTCATTGATTTCTATGCATTGGTAGTGTATTTAGTCATTAATTTTAATCATCATTTTGATCAATTTGGTAGTATATTTAGTCATTTTTATTCACTAGTCATATTTATTCACTGTTCATTGATTTCTGTCAATTGGTAGTATATTTAGTCAATTTAATTATTAATTGATGTCAATTAGTAGTATATTTAGTCATTTTAATTGACTGATATTTGAGGATTTAAGCATAAAACACAAAAATATACATCAATCATCAATTTCCCACAATAAGACAACCATTGAGAAGGAAAAATTGGTGGACTTTATTAATAAAAGAAAGGTGTTCTAGTTACAACTTACAAATAGAGTATTGCGATTGTTATTTTCAGTCACAAGACTAAAAATCTGAGCTATAATATTATAGAGAAATGATTGCAATAAAGAAAATTCTCCAAAATAATTTTGCAATGATGGAAACACATGCTTGAAGCCCTTCAATGCGAGAACATGCCCCTTTCATCTCTTAAAACTTCTACAATGTGGGAAATCTTCCTGGAGCAAGCTATAACATGTAGAATTCAAGGAGAGTGTTGATCGTGTCCCATATATGAAGCTCTCTCCTTCAATGTAGTCAACAATAACCCAACTAGAATATTTTATCCTTTATATGCAACATGCCATCTGATATGAGCAACAAGATGTTGCCTTTTTTGCCATGAATGAAGTTGTGCCTCAATACAAGCAACAAAATTAATATTAGTCTCAATTCAGAAAGAATAAAAGTGAATTGTATATTGCAAGTTTACAAAAGAAAGTCCAAACATAGCAGGAAGATAAATCAATTAAAAAACTATAACCTTGTCAACAAATGCCTTAAACAAAGTGTTCAACATAGGCCTGAAATATGCATATTGAACCCTTGATTTCAGAACCTTGTTCAAAATTTAAGAAAGGTGATACACTTAGATTATAGAATGAAGCTAACATATTATAGAATGAAGGCTATCAACACTAACTAGACTGGAACAACATTATCAACAAAAGTTTCCTAGAAACCAAGCCCAAGAATACCATTAGACTTGGACAACAAAAATGTCAACCCCGGTTCATGTGTTGTCTCAGTAAAGACCTACACCATTAAAGAATCCATTTATACAAATTCCAAATTAAGTTGATGAGAAAAGATCTTTGATATATCCAACTGGGAAGCCTTAACATCCAAAAATACTAACTTGATGTTTCACAACAAGTTTCCCTAATATGACATCATCTTCCTCATTCACTTTACAAGCACCGCCTAATTGAACTTTTGAAGGCACAAACACATAATGTACTTTCTGCAACGATAATTTTCAAACTAATGATTAATAACAAAACTTAAGGCATCCATTAAACTTGAAAGAAAACAACTACTTGAACAAATACACAGAAGCATCACCAAATGGTTCAAAACTCATCATCAGTATAAATCCAAAAGTTTGATGTTCCTATGCAAGTTATTTAGGTTTATTCTCTTACAATTCATCAAAATTAGAAAAAAAGGTAGCAAGTCAAAGGATTTGATCATGGGAAAAAATTTTAGTTAAAAGGATTTTGTACTATGTCAAACATCATTTCATTAGTTTCAATCCCACCATTTTACCCATGTGATTACTGCCCTATACAATAAGATCAAACTGTGTTCATTTTATTGGTTTTGATCCCTTCAATCCACCTTTGCAACATCTACATGACGTAAAGATTGTTAGTGAACAGTTGAAACATATCAAAGGTGATTAAAGGAAATCCTCTCACAAATTAAGGAATGATTCAGGTATTGCACGACACATGGAGCTAACCTAAAAATGTTGCAATGCCCATCTGACATCTTAAAAGGTTGCAATAATATCGAAATTCAAAATGGTACAAGGAGAGATAAAAAATCAATACCTTATCTTTGGCCAATGAAATCAAAGGATCAAGAATGGTAGGAGGATCTGTATCAACCACCACAACTATAAACTCTGATGTTCTAAAGTATAAAATCCTGGTTGTTGCAACACCCTAAAATTGTTGAGTATTAGTAAAAATTAAACCGGATACTGACCCATTACCATATTGGATCTCCCAGGATTCTCCTTCACAAATAAAAAATGATATATATTAATTGTTTAGCAACTTCCTTAATATCCCCATGTAAGTAGACTAAACTAAGTGAGGTTGAGGGTTTGAAGTAGAGTACCATCTTCTTGGTATGTGCTTGACTTTGATCATGACTTGTATCTTGAATGAAAATAGCAAGCTAGCTACACTGTAAAATCATTGTTAGAAAAATGACCACAAAATCATCTTTAATTAAAATAATCCTTCTAGATATTTCAAGACAAGATATTTCAGTTAATTTCTAAGAGAGCTAATTTCACTATCCAAACAACCATCAATCTATTTACTGTATATAATTTCCCAGAATTCAGAATTTGAATGTAATGAAAGTAACCATAATTCAGAGTTTAGAAAGTGTCTTGTCAGTTACCCACTTTTAACATAAATAAAAAATTCTTAATTATCGTTGTTTACATAGGATTGCATAAAACTTTAAAAGCAATGAAAGATGAGAAGTGAAGCGAATTTATCAGATGTTGAAGTCCACAACACTCACAAGATACGGTAGTTCATTACACATTGTAAGGTACCCGTGATCATTCAGATCTGGTAAGGTCCTCTCTCCATGATAGTATCTGCAAGGCTTGGTACTTCACTATAAGGCCTATTCTTCTGGGGGAGCTAGATATGTATGCTCCCATTGGTACAACGTGTAATCATGAGGCCATTTGTACTCCCATATTTTTTTTGTGCTAGCCAAGTGACTCTTCCATATGTTGTCCAATAACCCTTTGGTATGCGTGATGAATTTTGAGTACCCAACATCCCATGCAATTATTACATCCAAGGTTAATTTGAGGCAGTGAATATTTATGTCACCATCCTTCTATATATTAGTGATTCATTTGGGAACAATTTTTCTAAACTCATCTGTTTAATCCTTCAAGCCTTTCATTTAATCATCATCCCTTAGTATCTTAGGCACAAACCACGACTTTAGTGTGTGAAATGAATCCATTCTTTCCTTGATCTTTTCATCTTTTGCGGACATGTATTGAAATTCATATGTGACCATTCAAACCATTTTCTCAGTAGGATTTAAAGTTGCAGGGGCCTTAACATTCCTTTGTAAATTTTTGCACAAAGTCGTTAAGGTGTGATGTGCAGGTTGTTATTTCTTGAATAAGGGGTCCAATATAGGTACATGGGCCTTTATCTGATCAACTGCTTGTGACAAGGAGACATAACATTCATACACATTTTCTAATTTTTCCATAATTAGTTTAACCCTATGCTCCAAGATTTGTTCCAATACCTTGAGGGTTTCTCTCTTTGCTCTTTCCTTTGTTTCTTCATTACTCTTTTTCAACTTCTTAATTTCTTATTTTAGCACATTAACTTGTTCAATAGTGATTGCACCTATATAAGACTAGATGGTAGGGGGTTGGTAGACTATTAATTATGTGCTTTGGGAAGGAACTGCTCCCTTCAACTGTTGTTTCAATTTCACATTTTCTATGAATAACCTATTCACTTCATCATTTAGATCAGTCTATGCTTTCTCATATTCTGCCAATCTAAGCTCGATAGGTTTAACCGCATCCCTATTAAACATTGTTAAGTGCATTGTCATAGTAGCTGCCTCCAATGCTGATGTGTCTTGAAGTGTCTTTACCATGGCAGTCCCTCTCATTTCTTTTACAACATCAAGCAATCTTGGTTTTTCTATTATTGTTTTCTTTGTTCAAAAGGCTAGGGTTTCAAGTCTTGGATTGTAACATGTGCCACTCATTCCCTCATTTGAATTGAATTTAGAAACCAACATGGGATCTTCTTGGATTCTTACTTGATCGAGTAAGAATATATTTTTTAACTCCATCCTAGGAATAATTAGTATATTGCTTTCTAAGACCAATTTTCTTGCTTCTTGGGGGCTAACAGTAATTTCATTAATCTTGAGTTCTTCAAGAGTATGGGAAAAAATTTGGTCATGTTGTGACTCCTCAGTTCCCATCTTATTAATTTGGAGGCTCTCCTCAAATTCTTTCATTTTAATCTTAAACCAAAAATCCTTAAGCTCGAGAGTTTAAATAAATTCATCATCTTCAATAAATCTAAGGGCATCAATCACCCTTTCATCATCATGCACTTCTTGATCATTATGCCCATATACATCCACTCTTTCTTCTAGTTTGTGAGCATCAGTTGGAAGCTTAGGCAGTGGTTGATCAACTTCATCATCTTTAAAATTCAAAAGTACATCAACTACCTCTTCAATATCCCCTATTCCTTCACTTATTTCATATGAATGGGGCCACTCGATGTGTCTTCTACATTTTAGGACTTGGTTGCTCAGGGGATGCTTATGATTGTATTGTGGCAGTGTGTGGTAGGGGCTCTATGATTACAATACCACTTGGTTTGATGGGCAGCTTGGAGGGTTTCAAATACTGACCCTTAGGTTTCTTTTTTGGTTCAACATATAATCTTTCAAAGTTGTCAATTATTGTGTTCATCCTTTTGATAGGATCCTTTTCTTCAACATAGTATCCTTGGAATCCAATGTCCCTTTTCTTCTTCTCCTCCTCAAGCCTCTTTATGATTTCCCACTTCCTCTTCCTCTAAAAAACTTCAACAGGTGTAAAGCAATTTCTTATTACATCTTCTTCGTAAGTGATTACATGGGTAATCATAGCTTTAGTGAGAAGTGTCTAAATTATAAAATTAATATGCCCTTTAGGATCAAAGACCCTTTCTCCTCGTGAATTCAATGAATATTGTATCTTCAAATAGTTCTGCATTTCTTCAAGAGTGTTAGACCCTACAAATATCTCCTCACATTGAGTTAGGTCAGGGAGGAATGTCCCCTTTTTTCTATCTTTTCATAACATCTTGCTCCATCCATAACATTTCCACATAAATTCTAAAAATGCAATTCGAATAGAAACAAATTTAGGTAAAACATGTGGGGCTTGAGGACTATTAGAGTAAAGTAATTAATTAACTTTACTCTCCTCTTAAGATTTTTCCTTGCACACATATTAGTCATTTAATAATTAATATTAATTATTAAATGCACTCACCTTTAGGGTTAGGTTTTCCTTTTAGGTTTTGATCTCCTTTTATAAGGATTGATCTCTTGTATTTATTTTATGCTCTATTCATTTTTTTGGAATACATCTTGCACATTGTGAGAGCCAAACCCTTGTCTTGATCTCTCTCTTTCTTTGTGACAAGTCTTTTGCATGTAGGTATTGATCGGGTTCTGTGGATTTGTATTTCTCAAATCCTACATGGTATCAGAGCCAGATCTGCTACAGCTTGTTCAGTTTTTTGAAAGATTTAGAGATCTAGGTTTGGTTGCATCAGATCTATTTTCATTTTTAGATTTTATTTTGGCATAGGGGGTTTCCTTTTTTTTTTTTGGTACACTTTGAGCTCAAATGGACCTCACTGTTGAGTTCGCAGCGTCCAAAAACCCCTAAAACGACTGTTCACTCATCAATTTTGGCTACAGTCATTCTGGGAAGCAAAAAAAAATTGTCATATGACCCCAAGGCATGCCGTTCGAGAAGAAAAAAATCAAAAAATTTAAAAAAAATTGATTTTTTTTTATTTTTTTGGGTTGAAAAACCCGCGGCCAGTGTTCATCCGGTCCGCCACCCGACCACCGCCGCCGACGTCATCCGTCGGCCGCAGCCAAGTGGCCACCACCGTGCCACCAGCCGCCCGTGCGCCACCACCTGCACGCCAGGACCCCTGGTCGGCCATGTGACCAAGGGCCGAAGGTTTTTAAGCCCCTGAGGGCTGTTCAAACTTTTTTTAAAAACCCTTTTGAGCTGTTTTCACAAAATCGGGTGTATCTCAGACGTTTGAGCTCCGTTTTTCGAATGGAAATAGGCGTTGGAAAGCTGGTTCCAGCACCCTTCTGATGGTGTAGGAAATTTTTCAAAATTTTTCCATTTGGTTTCCTGTTATCGCAGTCAAAGACTCATGTTGATTCATGCACTCCAGGGGGCATAACTTTCTCGTTTTTGCTCCATTTTGCTCACTCGAATAGGCATTGGAAAGCTATCCGCATGATCTATTCAGTGATCTAATCCTTTTTCATCAAAAACTTCTTCAATTACACAAAGATTTGTCTCAATCATATACTACTTTCTATTGTTTTTTGGCTTTCAGTTTGTACTGGGGATTAGTTTTTTGCATTGTGGGGGGGTGCTTTTTCCTGCTTTCTGTTATTTACATCAAAAAACTAGAATCTATAAACACCAAAACAAAAATCCCCTTCTGCATCTTCTGTCTAGTTCTGAAATACCACTTAATAATAATTAAAAAAAAACATTCAGAGCAGTTGAGGCACAGTTCACAGCATGGCCGATAGATCTATTGAGCTTCTCACATCACATAATTATCACACTTGAAAGGGTCACATGATGACACTTCTCCAATCTCGAGGGTTATGGTCCTATTTGGATGCAGTTTAGCCTCCATTGACTCGCGCCTTTGAGGTTATGCAGCACAGGAACAATATGGATCAGGCTATGGGATTGATGGCTTTGCACATTTTAGACAGTCTCCTGTTTCATCTTGAAGGGTGTCTCACACCTAGGGCCTATTGGACCAAATTTGAGGGACTTTTTGGCACTATCAATGAGTTTAGAGCATTGCAGCTTGAGGCCGAGTTGACTTCCTTGGTACCTGATTCCTTTCCTTCCATTGAGGACTTTCTGATGAAGTTCAAACAACAGAGATCTATCTTGTAGGGTTGTGGCAAGAATAAGACTGATACAGAGTGCATCTTCTTGATCCTCTCCAAGCTTCGAGGTCCATTTCAGATCTTCTCTTTGACCTTCTATTCCACCATGGATGCCTTGGGTGCTCACCATGTCATGCCTACCTTTGAGGTGTTTTGTGATTGTCTGACTCGCGAGCAAGCCAAGCTCAAGCAGATGGATTCACTTTCAGGTTCACAGAACCAAGCGTTGGTAGCCCAGTCCTCCAAGGGAAAGCAGAAGCAGAAACTGAAGCCCAAGAAAAATTCAGGGGTTAGTGAGCATTCCTCCAAGCCACCACCTAAGTCTGATTCACACCCACAGCCCAAATAGAACAAATCTTCCCAAGTCTGGTGAGTCTTCCTCTAAGACTAAGAAGAAATCTGGCGATCCTTGTAGTTTTTGTGGCAAGGAAGGGCATCCAGTTTCCAGGTGTTGGAAATGTTTAGAGGCTTTAGAGGAAGCCATGCAATAGCATCATATCACTGCACCTCAGCCTCCTTCCCAACCCACAGGGAAAGGTCATGCTCTTTCTGCATGAGCATTGTCCTCAAAATCCACTTGGATTCTAGATTCTGGTGCTTCTCACCATATGACACACATAGAGGATTTGGTCACCGCTCTTGCCCCTACAGGCACTAGACATATTGCAGTTGGTGACTTAGCACAACTTTCAGTTCAGGGTTCCGGTACTATTTCATTGGATGGTGGTTGTCTTCAGGATGTGCTATTGGTTCCCGACATTTTGACAAACCTTCTATCTGTTTATCAGATTTGCCACTCTGGCTCTGGTAAGACAGTGGAGTTCTCACCACATGATGTGGTTATTCGAGACCTTCATGATCCTAACTTGGTTGTGGCTACTGGGAGTGTGGATTATGCATCACACTTATATAGATTTGATGGTTTTGAGAGTTCAAACATTGTTGGTTCCTCTCATATAGCACATGCAGATTTAATGAGCAGGCTTTGGCATGAGCGTTTTGGCCATGTCAATTACAGATATCTCTAGCAGATGAGTACTCAGGAACTTGTGATTGGGCTCCCACAGATTTCTTGTACTGATGGTGTATGTCGAGGTTGTTCCCTTAGCAAACATCATCAAGATCCTTTTCCTAAGGGTCACGCCACTCGTGCTAAGGCACCCCTAGAGTTGGTACATAGTGATCTTATGTCCTTTCCGACTCACTCCTTTTTAGGGGCCCGCTATGTGCTCACTTTTATTGATGACTTCTCCAGACGTACATGGGTGTACTTTCTTAAGTACAATTTTGATGTCTTTGACTCATTCAGGACTTTTAAGACATTTGTGGAGAAGCAATCTGGACTTTCTATCAAGAGGATACGCACAAATAATGGGGGGGAGTATGTTAATCAGGCTTTTAGAGATTTTTGCATTGAGCATGGTTTACAACATCAGTTTACAGTCCCTCACACCCCTCAGCAGAATGGTGTCACTGAGAGAAAGAACAGAACCTTACGAGAGATGGCAAATTGTATGATACAGTCTCGAGCTATGAGTTCTTCATTTTGGGCTGAGGTAGTCAATTGTGCTAATTATATTCAAAATCGGATGCCTCATAAGGCATTGTGACATATGACTCCAGAGGAGGCTCGGACCCATGTCAAGCCTGATGTTTCTACATTCTGAGTTTTTGGTAGTGAGGCTTGGGAATTTATTCCTGATGCTCAACAGAAATCCATGGAGAAGAAAAGCCGACCACTCATATTTGTTGGCTACTGTGAGGATGTTAAGGCGTACAGGTTGTTTGATCCTGATTCCAAAGAGGTCTTGTTTTGGCGGGATGTCCAGTTTGATGAGCGCTATCCTCAGATGGATTCTCCATCACCAGCTTCTCCCTCATTGCCTACTCCTCCCTCTTCATCTCTTAAGGATTACTTATCTCTTTAGGATGATGTAGATGATGATGATCCACCATCTCCACAACCACCACTTGCTCCGCATTTGCCTAGGTGGGTCCGTGTTACTATTGAGGCAGTTGGTTCTTTGGCAGGTGATCCTTCAGATACTCGTCGTACTCATGCTCAGACATCTGGTTCTAGTCTTTTGAGTCATGCCATTTCGGATGATCCTCAGAAGTTTTCAGAGGTGACAGGTCACCTTGAGTGGGATAGGGCCATGGATGAGGAGTATTCTTCTTTGATGAAGAATCATACTTGGGATCTTTGTCCTCTTCCGACGGGAAGAAAGTTGGTTCGGTGCAAGTGGGTGTACCGTACTAAGTATGCTGCAGATGGTTCTATTAATAAGTATAAGGCACGTCTTGTTGCGAAGGGGTTTTCTCAGGTAGAGGGTATTTACTACTCCGAGACCTTTGCTCCTGTTGCCAAGATGAACTCTATACGCTTTGTACTTTCACTTGCAGCTTCACAGGGATGGACAGTGTTTCAGATGGATGTGAAGAGTGCCTTCTTGCATGGAGACCTACATGAGGAGATCTATATGGAGCAGCCGCAGGGATTTGTGCAGGACATTTCTTTGGTTTGAAGACTTTGACGTTCATTGTATGGTCTCAAACAAGCCCCTTGGGCTTGGTATGAGAAGATGGACTCTTTCTTGCTTTCCTCTCACTTCACACGCTGTCATTTCAATCACACAGTGTATTCTCAGCGTCAGGGGGGTGATCTTTTGATTCTTGTGCTATATGTAGATGATCTCATTCTTATAGGTAGCTCATCCTCCATGATTCAGAGTGTTCAGAGAGGCTTGATGGAGCAGTTTGAGATGACAGATCTCGGTCTTCTGCACTTCTTTCTAGGTCTTCAGGTTATTTAGTCTTTGGATGGGATTTCCATATTTCAGGAGAAGTATGCTCTTGATATGCTTCAACGATTTGGCATGCTTGATTGCAAGTCTGCCCCCACTCCATTTCAGTTAGGTGTTGTTTTGCCTTCCACTTGCTCTACTCCTTCAGTGGATCCCACTTTATATAGGCAGTTGGTTGGTAGTTTGTTGTACCTGACACATTCTCGTCTTGATCTTTCCTTTGTGGTTGGCCTTGTGTCTAGGTTCTCCCATGATCCTCATGAGAGCCATTGGCAAGCAGCCAAATGTATTTTGAGGTACATTCGGGGCACCACTCATTTTGGCATTCACTACACTTCAGGATCCCCTCATATCATTGGCTTCACTGACTCATATTGGGCTGGTGATGTCAATGATCGGAAGTCTACTTCTAGCTTTGTTTTTTACCTTGGCTCTGGTCCTATCACATGGTCTTGCAAGAAGCAGTCTGCTATTGCATTATCATCTACAGAGGTTGAGTACCGAGCAACAGTCTTAGCCAGTCAGGAGGTTTTATGGCTTCGGCAGTTGATGAAAGAGTTTGGGTTTCCTCCAGATAGTCCCACTATTCTTTGGTGTGACAATCAGAGTGCCATTCACATTTCTCGCAACCCAGTGGAGCATCAGTGGACTAAGCACATTGAAATCCACATGCACTTCATTAGGCAGTTGATTCAGGATGGTTCTCTCATCTTGGAGTACATTCCTACATAGGAGCAGGTTGCAAACATCTTCACTAAACCTTTAGCATCTCCATGCTATCTTCAGTTGCGCTCCATGCTTGGGGTGAAGGAAGTTGTCCTTGGGGGGTCTCAGTGAGGCCTTCCTTCCTTCATGTTTTCTTTAAGCATGTTTCTTTATCTCTTTTTGGAGAGGAGTTTTTTTCCCACTAGGTTTTCTCCTTTTCTCCGTTTCATAGAGATTTCCTTGTACTTGGGTACTTGATTAGGTCTAGTTGCTGGGACCCAATTTTACTTTCATGCATTGTAGTTACTTTTGCTTTCTTGCACTAGTTTGTAGCTACACTCTTGCTCATCTTAAGGGGGGGTGTTAGAGTAAAGTAATTAATTAACTTTACTCTCCTCTTAAAATTTCGCCTTGCACATATATTAGTCATTTAATAATTAATATTAATTATTAAATGCACTGACCTTTAGGGTTAGGTTTTCCTTTTAGGTTTTGATCTCCTTTTATAAGGATTGATCTCTTGTATTTCTTTTATGCTCTATTCATTTTTCTAGAATACATCTTGCACATTGTGAGAGCCAAACCCTTGTCTTGATCTCTCTCTTTCTCTGTGACAAGTCTTTTGCATGCAGGTATTGATCGGGTTCTGTGGATTTGTATTTCTCAAATCCTACAAGGACAACATAGACCCTTATTACTGTTTGGTTTGCTAAGAAGAACTAGTCACCAAAATTGTGAGTGTGTCCTTGCTCTCAGCTTCAATGCTAAAGGTCTTAATACTTGCATGATTTTATTAGGCAACCTTGGTGAAATATGACCAATATCAACCATGACCTTTACTACGAAATCATCATGAAATATTACATAATCACTATTTTTACATATACTATCCCAGATGTAACACCAGTTTTGTACAGGCAACATATTCCCTTCATCATCAATCATTCCAAAGCACACCATTTTAGTCCATCTATTTATGTTTTGGTACATATTAAACGAAACAACAGAGAGTATTTCGTAAATGTGATGGGAGCTAAGTTCTCTCTTACTTGCAAAAATCCCTCATGTAGCCCTTTCTCAATTTCAATAGAAAAGTCAAACTCAATGTTGACTTCAAGATTGTGTATCCTCATTTCCATCATCATGAGATAGGTTGGCATCCTCTCTTCAACATCTATTCCAAGCACTTGACACAAAGAAAAATAAGTTCTTTTGAAATATACTTGGAAGAATTCTATGGAAAATGGGTCATTTTGGGAGGGGGAGATAGGTATCCTCCTATTGTTTACACCCTTTTCATGTGTAAAGGAAGTTCATCACTCCTGTAGGTTTTTCTCAATCTCCTATAATCATCCTCACTTCTATCCAAGTTGATCTTAGTGATAGCTTGCATGTTTAACATAAAACACTCTATAATTGCTTCTTTAGTTAGCACCACTAATGGTGAACCATCTAACATTCTTATATTCCTGCTAGTCGGGTGATAATGTTGTGCCAATACTTTAATAAACTCAACATCTACGAAGATATTTGAGACTATCAATTTGGTGAAATCCAAGGTCCAAGGATTCGAAACTGGAATCTTCTCATTCCTTTTTTCATAGAAGTGCCAAAATAGATCCCACCCTAAAATAGGGATAATTGGGTCTCTCCATCCTTGGGCTATTTTTTAAACACCTTTTTGGATCCTTTTTTCTACAGAATTAGGTAACACATCTAAAATGGATTGTTGCAGGGACCTCTTCTTTGATTTAAAAATTGTGGACCCTTCCTTTTTACTCGCAAGTTGACTTCTTTTGGGTGGCATGATGAAGAATTTTACTCCTTTATTTTCTAAGTGTCTACTTGTAGAAGAAAATTCAGTTCTTATACACTTGCTACAAAGGGTTTCTATGAACTTAGTCGATGAAATAATAGTTTTAGAGTTTCCCCGCTTGAACTCCCTTGCCTTTGATACGTTGAGCTTTGTGAATGATTGTCAAAATGTCATCGAGTCCCAAGTAATATTTGTTTCCGAGCTCGATCACCTCACTATTAATGTCAATTCGTGCAAAATATTTTAGAATCTTCCCATATTTCAAGTTTGAATACATGTCGTTGATCTTGGGAAATCAAACGGTGTAATCATTTAATGATTTGATGACTTGTACCACAATATCACTCTATCATTTCAAGATAATTTAGGGGTAGAGTTAGCAGTATTGCCACCCTGCGTACACCCCTTTGGACTCTCACGGGACGACGGGTTAATTCTAGCAGTTGAGCGATTGTTTAATGGCATACCGCTCTGTCATATCAAGACCACTGTGGGGTGGTAGTAGAAGTACCACCACCCCACACACACCCCTTTGGAATCACAAAGGGACAATGGGTTAATTCTAGTAGTTGAGTGATTGTTCACCGTCATACCGTAGTGTCATTGTTTACCCCTTGCAGGGTTGTGGTTTACTTTAGTTGTTAATATGTTCTCACCACCACCCCACGGTATTCATATTTCGTTGCAACAGTATTGCGGTAAGCATTTGTACATTGACCTATATGTTCTGCCATCCCATGCATACCTCTATTGAGTGTTGTGGTAGTGTGGTATTGGATTTTATTATGAATGCAGTATTTTAGATATCATTTTATTGAAAAGATAGAACCATTTTCTAATTTTGTAGTCTCTCAATTTTAGTTTTCAGTGTCAGTCAGACCAAAGAGATAATTTATTTGTTTGTAATGGGAAGGCCTAGTTCACCTAATATTAAGATATCTATATGTATTATTAAATCACAGATGCTCATTATATTTTTTCATCTAGAAAGCATATAGAACATACAATAAATTATATTCTAACTAAACAAAACTAATTTCAAATTTTCAACCAAAGTAAGAAAATTAAGAAGAATGATTGAACCTAACTTTAAATGCACTTCAAATCAACAATGAACTTCTCAGGTTTTGTATACAATGTAGCGACAAAATAATGATGATTAAATTCAGAAATGTATCAGTAAAACAACAGTGAATAAGCATACCTATACTCAAATATTTATTACATCCAATAATAAATTACACCATACATATAACCAAAGTTTAGGTGACAAGCTAAAAACATCATCATAATCATCTGCATTGCTAGCAAGATCAAAATCCTGATCATTCGTGTCTGCATCTACTTGATTTTATTGCTCATCCTCATCTATGACATGCAATTCATTCTCTCTCCCAATCTCTTCATTGGTAATCAAAATGTCTTCTTCAAACACTCCATCCTTGTCTTCATCCACTTCTTCGAATGTTTCTTGTAAATTAACATATTTCCCATCAGGCATTATATCAACTTCCATGAATTTTTGTTTTGAATAAGACTCTGTTTGAATGACATATGACCATCCTGGGATTCTTGCATCATGAATTAGAAATGATTGGTTAGTTTGAAGAGGGGAAACATACGGCTCATCTGTCTCTGATAAAAATTGTCTTGTATTTGCACGTACAAATCCATACTTATCAAATTGTATTGCAGATGGTTGGATCCACTTACATTTTAATAATATAGGACTATTTTCACCATAGTCCACTAGAATAATTTGTTGGATGAATCCAACATAAAATTTCTTCTCAGTTTCGTGAAGAAATTCAGCACTAACAACACACTCACAATTTATCTTTCCTTTGTCTTTTTCTTCCACTCTTAAATGACTACCATAGGCCCACATTCCACTGAAACATGTAGCCCATAAATGTGGAGATTGTGAAAGCTCACTTTCCTCCATTGTTATATCTTGACCTTATTCTTTTGCATCACTGATTACATTAACAATCCATTCTTCAAATTTTGGGAAAGAATCACCTCCAATCAAATTAGCATGATGCCTACACCTTTGAGGTCGATGTTGCATCCAAGCTTGATTATCTTCTTCATATTTTCTACACAGAATATTAATCTACAAATAGTAAGATTGATAATATAAATGTGTAAATGCAATTAAGTAAATAAAATATTGTGTAATTTTTTTTACATGTGCCACTTATCCAATGAAGATGTGTTTTGAAGAATATAGGCATCTATTGCACTTCTTTCTTCATGTGATAGCTTGAAGCGACATCCATTTCCTTCTAATACTCCACCTGAAATTATGTCTTCTTTGTCATCATCCCATACAAATTGATTGACATTTTTAAAATCCTTCATATATTTTGTGAAAAATCCCATGGCCTCTTGCATTGAATATCCCTCAGACATGTTGCCTTCTAGTTTTTCCCTAGTATGAACAAAAACCTTCATATATCATTCTATAGGATACATCCATCTTGTTCTTATCGAGCCACAATGCTTTAGTTCATATTGTAGATACAACCTCCTCCCTCATTCTATAGGATACAACCTCCTCCCTCAAACTATCAAAGTTCAAAGGATCTAATACATGCAAATTCATTCTCTTTAATATTAGGCCCAACCTTATAACTACCAATCTTGGCCCCTTTCCAAACTTAATGTATTTACCACAATAGGTAAAATATTCTCCATTATGACATGATAGTCATGGGTCTTGAGGCCTCTTAAGCCATTAATGTTAGTTTGGCTTCTAATACTACTACTTACATATCCAGTGGGAAAGCGAGTCTGAGACATCAACTGTAAGAATTGTGCATGTTGTTCCTTTGTCCAAATATAAGGAGCACTAGTTTTCTATATTTTTCATTATCATATTTTTCAACCCAAACATTTTGACGAATCTTTAGTTGTCGAAAGTCTTCACGTGATGAAATAGTATCAAAAGCACCAAAAAGAGTTTATATAATAACATAGGCTATATTTTTCTCAGTATGTATAAAGTTAACAGTATGCCTAATGGCTATATCCTTAAAGTATGGAAACTTATAAAATATGCACAACCTTTTTACACCACTTTCATTACATGGATCATATCTATTACCATCAATCCCATCATTTTCAGTAAATGACATTCTTTTTTGTCCATTTTCAAGAATGTAATCACCTATTATTAGCAATGGTGCTTCACGATTCTCTTCTTGACCATTGAACCATGTTTTTTTAATTGACGATATGGATGATCCATTTTAAGGTAAGCACGATGTCCACAATAAATACACTTACGCAAACTTATTGAGTTCCTCACAAAATCCTTAAAGTTGCAAGTAGGGCATCCATGGTATCCATGAACACTAAGAGCAGACAATGTGTCATATGCAGGAAGATCATGAATCATAAACAATAAGGAAGCTCTTAAAGTAAATTTGATGGAATGACCATCCCTTAAAGATTGAATTGCTTTAATTCCTTTCCACAATTCCATTAGCTCATCATATAATGACTCTAGATAAGCATCAATTTTATATGAAGTCAAACTTTTCTTTTCTATATAATCAATGATAGCATTAAGAAAAATGGTTTAGTTGCTAACCATGGAGGCAAGTTATAATTTATTAAAAACACTGGCCAAGTTGACCATTTAGTACTTTGATCTGAGAATGGGTTCACCCCATCTAGAGACAAACCCAACCTTATATTACGAGGATCTTGAGAAAAATCATGCCATCTGTTATCAAATTCTATCCACATCTTACAATTAGGCACATGCCATTGTTTTACATCAGTTCTCTTATTTTGGGCATGCCATTGCATAAGTTCAACAATGTCTCTACACCTATACATTTGGAGTAATCATGGGATTACCGAAAAGTGGTGAAGAACCTTTCTAGGAACCACAACTGATTTCAACCCTTCTCTATACCTTGCTTCATGACATTTTGGAAATTCACTCTCACTTGCAAGATTCTTGTGAAATAATACACAAATATTGACACATGTTGTTGGATAGGACAACTGAAAGGGGGGGGGATCAGTTGTCACAAATTATAACCTTAAATTCAATTACCAAAACTAACACATAAACTGATTAAGTGATTAACCATCAAATGCCAATGCACATAACACAATAACACTAGATTTATGTGGAAAACCCAATGAGGGAAAAACCACAGTGAGGATTAGCTCACACTATAGAGAATATCAAAACCAATTACAAAAAGCTCACTACCTAACATAAGGTTCACTGCCTGGAATAAGGACTCACTGTCCATATGGATACAAACCAGAGGGATCACTACCACAAAGATACAAAGAAGACAAAGAAGACTTGTTACAGAGAGACAACAATCCCAATGAAACAAAAGATTGCACCACAATCACTGATCAACTTGCATGAATGATAGAGTTCTCCTTCTACTCACTGCATCCAAAAACTCAGTGTTGAGCTTCACATTTATCAACCACTCACATAACTCACACACTTTCAGAATAGCATCAAAGTCGCATCCTCTCTTTCACTTATCTTCCTTCTTTTCTTATGTACACTTTTCATTGCTAGCACATTCAAATTAGGTCAGCACCAAACATCCTACAAATTCGGCCATCCAACTTCAAATTCAAATTAGGTCAGCACCAAACATCCTAGGGTGGAATTAGAATGAGGGTGACCCAAACACATGCTTCAACGAGACCCATAATAGATCCAACTTGCTTCATCAACTTTAAAGATAGTGCTTGACACACGACCGACCAAACCAATGTAAAACACATAGATCAATTAAGCTTGATACTTCTAAATGTTGAAACCATCTTCAATAGAACCATGGCAACATAATTCTAGAACCACATAGAGAAATCCAAACCAACATAAATTCTCTTTGACCTCAGCCATAACATAGAAAAACATAGTTCATAAGTACCAGACCAACATCCTCAACAATTGAATACATGTAACCTTCTTTTAATACAATTTTCTCAATATCCTCAACATATATAGTCAACAACAACTAGTAGATAACCAGCTGACCGGTTGACATAAATGAAAACACTTTCATTCCTCTTTCCATTCTTGTAAAAATCTCCCCCTTTGTCATTGATGGCAACACATGATGTGAAAAACTATCAAAGACACACTAGTTCTGAAAATACTTCTCAATATTTTTCCTTTTGCTTCTCCCCCTTAGAAGATCATCTTCCTCATTACCTACATTCTCTTATTAACTTTCTTTCCTCTTCACATGCTCTCTATCTCTCTTTTTCACATGCTCTCTCTCTCCCCCTTTGAAATCAATGGAAAAGGCAAAAAATACGTTCATTTAAACTTCCTTTGACATGAAAACATAATACTCATAATGAAAACACCCAAAATTGCTTGCTTCCCCTGAGAGGTAGCCACCAAAAATATCAGTCCAAAAAGATAGAACCATGAATCCATCAGACTGATGCATCTCCAAATGCATATTAGTTTGTAAAAGGAGGGGCAATAACCCCTAGCTTATCCCTGAGATACTCAAAAGTATCTTTAGGAAGAGCCTTTGTAAATATATCTGCAATATGATCCTTTGTTGAAACATACTCAAGCTTGAATTCATTCTCCATGACCTTCTCTCTCAAGAAATGATACCTGATAGATATATGCTTCATTCTCGAGTGCATTACATGATTCTTCAAAATGTTAATTGCACTTGTATTATCACAGAAGATAGAAATAGGATCATCATGCAACACTGTTATATCCTTCAATGTATGTTTCATCCATAAAAATTGTGTACAACAAGATGCATCAACAATATACTCAACTTTAGCAGTAGAAAAAGAGATTGAATCTTTCTTCTTACTCAGCCATGCCACCAATCTACATCCAAGAAAGAATGCACCACCACTTGTACTATTTTTGTCATCTATTCTTTCGGCCCAATCTGCATCTGTATAAGCACTAAGTGTAAATTTAGTGTCTTTAGGATACCATAATCCATAATCTGGAGTGCCATTCAAATATTTGAATATTCTTTTAACTACAATAACATGTGTTTCCTTCGGATCTTCTTGAAATCTAGCTACAAGACAAATCGCATGCATAATATCTAGTCTAGTAGTAGTCAAATACAATAGTCTACCAATCATAGATCTATACTTGCTTTGATACCAATTGTTGGATAGGACAAATGAGAGAGGGGTGAATCAATTGTCATAAATTATAACCTTAAAATCAATTATCGAAACTAACACATAAACTAATTAAGTGATTAACCATAAAATGTCAATGCACAAAACATAATAACACCAGGTTTATGTGGAAAACCCAATGAGGGAAAAACCACGGTGAGGATTAACTCACACTATAGAGAATATCAAAACCAATTACAAAAGACTCACTACCTGAAATAAGGCTCACTACCTAGAATAAGACTCACTATCCACAGGGCTACAACCTGGAGGGCTCACTGCCACAGAGATACAAAAAATACAAAGAAGACTTGTTACAGAGAGACAACAATCCCAATGTAACAAAGGATTCCACCACAATCACTGATAAACTTGCATGAATGATAGAGTTCTCCTTTTTCTCACTACATCCAAAAACTCAACGTTAAGCTTCACACTGATCAACCAGACACATAACTCACACACTTTCACAATAGCATTAAAGTCACGTCTTTTCTTTCACTTATCTTCCTTCTTTTCTTATGTACACTTTTCAATGCTAACATATTCTGTATTTATACCATCTCCAACTTTGAAAAGATACAAAGTCGGCCATCCAACTGCAAATTCAAATTAGGTCAACACCAAACATCCTAGGGTGGAATTAGAATGAGGGTGACCCAAACACACATCGAGACCCATAATAGATCCAACATGCTTCATCAACCTTGAAGATAGTGCTTGGCACACGGTCAACCAAACTAGTGTAAAACACATAGATAAATTAAGATTGAGACTTCCAAATGCCAAAACAATCTTCAATAGAACCAGGGCAACACGATTCTAGATCCATAAAGAGAAATACATACCAATAGAAGCCTTAGGTGAATCATCATCTTTACCCATCTTGCAACCAATCACCATAGGAGTACTTACTAGTTTGGAACCATCCATTCCAAATATTTTCAACATCTCTTTCACATACTTAGATTGTGAAATGAAATTTCCTTTCTCTGATTGATTAATCTGTAGCCCAAGAAATAAATTCATCTCGCCAAACATAGAAATTTCAAATGCATCTCTTCCACAAACATCTTGCACATCTTTTCATTTCCTCCAAAGATAATGTCATCAACATATACAACTACAATCAAGATTTTTTCATTTTCAGTCTTGATCTGTTCAGCTTTTGTATACCAGGCTCTAGGAGCTTGCTTCAATCCATATAATGCTTTCTTCAATCTACACACTGGATATATGGTTTATTTGTTAACTGAAATCCTTCCGGTTGTTCCATGTAGACATCTTCTTCTAGTTCACCATTCAAAAATGTTGACTTGACATCCATGACAACACTTTCATTCATCTTTCCATTCTTGCAACACGTGTGGATGTTTTCATACCCTAAGCCTAGCTTAGTGATTTCCTTTCTACATTGAATTTGTTTTGTTGGCAATGTGGAGTCAAGTGGTAACAACGAACTTAATAATGCCAATAACTGATCTACAATCTCATTTGTCCAACCAAACACCACTTACAAGTTAAGAATTTGAAGGATTGTTGTCAAATGACTTAACCTGCAATTAGCATACAAAGGATTTGAAGCATCCTCCATCAACTTGGCCCAATCATCGTTTAGACCCTCATTCAAAATTTTATCAACTTTAAACCCTTCATCTAACATTGGTGCTCTTCATCTATGTTTGGTTCCACTTCATCTATGTTTGGTGCCACTTCATCTATGTTTGTTGCCTCTTCATCTCTCACACTCTTCCATTCTATCATATCTTCGTAATAATTGACATTCCAAGGGCTTATACCACTATGCCCATATCTTATCATATGTCGATAAATGTGGCTTCTTTTTTTCACCTTTCCACCAAGATAGTCATTAAATGGACATGGATATTTTTCCATGTCACTCTCATCGGCTATTCTCTCATCAAATGCATGGTATTTCAACCTTCGGCATTGATCTATCTATAATGTTCTACACGTAGCAACAAAAAATTGTAGACTAAGAGACAAACAATGTTTTTTAATTGAAAGGAATTTCCATAGCGATAGAGTTATAGAGATAAAATAAAATAGAGAGTTTAACTAATGAATTGTAAAAATAATTTTTGTAGTTTATATTCAAATTATTGATTAAATGGAATTTCATATCTTTCAAACTCAAAGCATTACTTCACATTGCATAACTAATAAATAAATGTTGATAGATGACAAAATTTCAATTATAATATAGTTTTTACAAAGCCAAACCTAAGTAGTTATGCAATTACTTCACATTGCATAACTAATAACTAGGAGCAACTACCAATTGTATTTGCTTGTCATGGCATTCCATGAGACCACACTTCTTTGAGGCATTTTTTCAAAAAGTTCACTGCCTTGTCTATGCTACCACATTTTTCATACATGTCTACCAAAGCATTTTATCAAACAGTTCACTACCTTCTTGTTGTGGATAAAAGCCTAAAACAAGTGATTTCGAACAAGCTAAGGATTCTTGGATTTTTTTTATCAAAGCATAATAGTAAGCAATAGCATAGACAAGGCAGTGAACTGGTTGAAAAAATGCCTCAAAGAAATGTGGTCTCATGGTGATGGAATGCCATGACAATCCATAACACTTCACTTCTCACGGAATTCCATCACCATGAGACCACATTTATTTAAGGATTTTTTTCCAAAGTTCATTGCCTTTTGTATGCTACCAAAGCATTTTATCAAATAGTTCACTACCTTGCTGCTACGGCTAAAAGCCTAAAATAGGTGATTTTAAAAAAGCTATGGATTCTTGGAAAAAATCTATCAAAGCATAATAGTAAGCAACAAGCTATGGTCTCATGGTTTTTTTGGCATGAAAATCAACATGATTTTATTTGCATTTTTTACAGGTTTTTAATGCATTTTCTTAGCAATTTTGTTGTTTGAAATGGGGAAAAATATTTGTGGTTAGTTTTGTGCACTTTTAATTGTAGGATTCTCATAGTTAGTGAAAAAGGTAGTGTTCATGAGGGAATAGAAAAGATGCGTAGAGTCTTTCAATTATACTCGTACTGTGTAATGGAATTGAATCATATAGCAAACCATTTTTTCTTCCCAAGGCAAAATTTTATTGTGGAACAATTGACTGAGATAGCTCTTGTTTCAACTGAACACCCTCTCATGAAATCTCATTCATATTATAATCTTGCACAATCTTATCATAGTAAAGGTGATTATGACACAACTGGCCACTACTACATTGCATCGGTCAAGGAAAGCCAAAGGCCATAAGATTATGTGGACAAGTTCAATTGAAGCTGGGAGATATTAAGAGTTCTCTCTCAAATTTTGAAAAGGTTTTGGAGGTCCACCCTAAGAATTGTGAGAGCTTACAAGTTGTAGGCCATATATATGCTCAACAAGGGCAGGAAGAGAAGGCTTTGGAAATTTTAAGAAAGGAAACTCGCATAGACCCACATGATGCCCATGCATTTATCAAGATGAGTCGGTTATTAATATCGTCAGACCCCAGTGCGCAACCTTAGATTCTCTTAAGATGCCAAAGTCTCTTTTGAAGAAGAGAAGAGAAGAATTATCCATTCAATTGTTAAGCGAAATAAGGTTCTTCATTTTGAGCGTGATGAACTAGATTTGGCTCAACGAACTTTTATGGAGGCATTAGGAAATGATGTTCTACCTCTACATAAATCTCTGTGGTCAGTTTTGTGCATTTTTTACTTGTAGGATTCTCACAATTAGTGAAAAAGGTAGTGTTTGTGAAGGAATGGAAAAGATGCGTAGAGCCTTTGAATTATACCCGTACTCTGCAATGGCATTGAATCATTTAGCAAACCATTTTTTCTTCACTATAGGGCAATATTTTCTTCTGGAACAGTTGACTAAGACAACTCTTGTTTCAACTGACCACCCTCTCATGAAATCTCATTCATATTATAATCTTGCATGATATTATCATAGTAAAGGTGATTATGACACCACTGGCCACTACTACATGACATCAGTCAAGGAAAGCCAGAGGCCACAAGATTTTGTGGATAGGTTCAATTGAAGCTGAGAGATCTTAAGAGTTCTCTCTCAAATTTTGAAAAGGTTTTGGAGGTCCACCCTGAGAACTGTGAGAGCTTAAAAGTTGTAGGTCATATATATGCTCAGCAAGGGCTGGCAGAGAAGGCTTTAGAAATTTAAAGAAAGGCAACTCACATAGATCCACCAAATTCCCATGCATTTATCAAAATGGGTGAGTTATTAATATCGTCAGACCCTAGTGCAACCTTAGATTATCTTAAGACACAATTTTCTTCTGAAGAAGAGCAGAGAAGAAGTACCCATTAAATTGTTAAACAATATTGGGATTCTTCATTTTGAGTGTGACGAACTAGAGTTGGCTCAACAAACTTTTATGGAGGCATTAGGAAATGATATTCTACCTCTACATAAATCTCTGTAGTCAATTTTGTGCATTTTTTACGTATAGGACTCTCATAGTTAGTCAAAAAGGTAGTGTTCATGAAGGAATGGAAAATATGCATAGAGCATTTGAATTATACCTGTACTCTGCAATGGCATTGAATCATTTAGAAAACCATTTTTTCTTCATTGGAGGGCAACATTTTCTTCTGGAATAGTTGATTGAGACAACTCTTGTTTCAACTGACCACCCTCTCATGAAATCTCATTCATATTATAATCTTGCATGATCTTATCATAGTTAAGGTGATTATGACACCATTGGCCGCTACTACATGACATCAGTCAAGGAAATCCAAAGGCCACAGGATTTTGTGGATAGGTTCAATTGAAGTTGGGAGATCTTAAGAGTTTTCTCTCAAATTTTGAAAAAGGTTTTGGAGGTCCACCCTGAGAACTGTGAGAGCTTAAAAGTTGTAGGCCATATATATGCTTAGAAAGGGTTGGTAGAGAAGGCATTGGAAATTTTAAGAAAGGCAACTCGTATAGATCCACTTGATGCTTATGCATTTATCAAGATGGGTGAGTTATTAATATCGTCAGAACCCAGTGCAACCTTGGATTCTCTTAAGATACCAAAGTCTCTTTTGAAGAAGAGAAGAGAAGAAGTACCCATTCAATTGTTAAACAACATCGAGGTTCTTCATTTTGAATGTGATGAACTAGAGTTGGCTCAACAAACTTTTATGGAGGAATTAGGAAATGCCATTTGGGTTGAATTCATAAATAAAAGCCCTAGTGCTAATTTTACAATTTTTTCTTGTGCTCTTTAAGGATATGAAATTATTCCATCAACTAGAAGAAGGTGGTGTTTCACTTGAGTTACCATGGGATAAATTAATAACACTATTCAATCTTTCTAGGTTGTTTGAATGACTATGATATTGAAAAAGAAAATATTTTATACAGGCTAATATTGTTCAAGTTTCTTGATTATGTGGATGCATATCTACGTCTTGCAGCCATGAATCAAGCTCAAAATGAGATCCAACTAAGCCTGGAATTGATTGGGGATGCACTTAAGGTGGATAAAAACTCATAAAATTCTTTATCCATGCTTGGAAAAATGGAACTGAAAATAGATGACTGGCTTAAAGCAAATAAACAATTAAAGCCGCACAAAGTGAATCAGATGCAAAGAATTCTTATGTTGACATTTCACTTGGAAATTGGAATTATTTTGTAGCTTTTCACAATGAGAGGAGGGATCCAAAGGTGGAGGCACAACATCTTGAGAAGGCTAGAGAACTATATTGTAAAGTGTTGGCACAAAGACTAGGAAATGTTTATGGTACAAATGAGGTAGCCATTGTGCTAGCTGAAAGGGGTCAATTTGATATTGCAAAGGAAATTTTTACCTAGCTACAAGAAGTTGTAGCAAGAAAAATCTTTGTTTAGATGCCTGATGTGTGGGTAAATCTAGCACATTTTTACTTTGCACAAGGACAGTTTGCACTTGTAGTGAAAATGTATCAAAATTGTTTGAGGAAATTCTAATTTGGCACTGACACCCAAATTTTATTATATTTAGCTCGAGCACATTATGAAGCAGGACAATGGCAAGATTGTAAAAGAACATTATTAATAGCAGTAGATTGTAATGAGAGTTTCAAATTTGTGTTTAATGTAATGAGGGTTTTGAATTACCTCTGAATTCGCTGCAGAGGGCGTCCCCAAATTTGATTTCACTATAAAGGGCCTCAGTGAATTCAAATTCATTGCAGAAAACTCCAAATTCCTTTCCCTTGCTTTCCTTTTCAGAAGTCTCCAAGTCCTCTCTGAACCCCTATCACCCATGCAAGTAGCTGCTATAACTGATCAAAATGCCTCATGCCAGGCTAACAAATGAAGCGAGGTTTGCAATGAACGAATGAAGCGAGGTCAAGCGAGATGAATGAATCTACAATGAACGTGAATAATCGTGCCAATACATCACACACATGAATACATCATGCCAATAATTAGCTGAATTATTTTTTATTTTTATTTTTACTTTAGATTTGACAACTAAGTATTTAGTCATTTTTATTTCTGTGACTAAACAATTTTTTAGTCAACAACCAAATTAGTCATTTTTTTACTCATTTATAGCTAAGTTGCAAAAAATGAGTAGAATTTAGTCATTTTTAGTTGTTGTGACTAAAAGTTTTAGTCACCTAGTCATTTATTTGCCAAATTCTACTAGTGTACTACTGGCTAGAATGGAGGAGGTGGCAACCAAGCGGGGTGGTGTCACCACACCAAGTGGAACTTGTAATGGAGAGTAAACCATGCCACTCGTGGGGTATTAACCCCTTGGATACTAACAATGACCATGAGCCCAAAATCCTCAAAACTGCCAGTTGGGGTTACCAAAAGTAAATTGGAACAACAAATAAAAAATGAAATTCTTAATAATAAATTCTACCAACCCATGCCTGCATGCGAAAATGATGATGCAAACTCATAATGTTGATTGCACATGATTAATATTTTGTCAAATATAGTATTCTGCATATTTTTCCAATACCTATGAAGTCAACAAATTGTACAAACCATACAATTTTTTATGGATCCATACAACTATATGGACTATAATGACAAAAAATGTAGAATTTTCAAACCCTAGCAAAAATGGCCAAAAATATTTTGTTGTCCAAATATCAAGTATTTTATACAAAAATAGGGGTTTTGGACCCTTTGGACTCAATGGTCTGGTTATTTTTTCCCCAAATTATACTCATCAAAATCTCATTGCCAAATCATCCTTAGATCTAAGAAGGGGTTCATAGTTCTAGAGCTCTAAGACCATGTAGGAGCTAATAGTGAGCCCCCAAGAGCTAATAGTGAGCTCATATACCCCTGGATCACCTACAAAAAAAAACCTTCCACAAGAGAGAATGAAAAGAGAATAACTTGCTTTATTATGGATGTAATAATGTATAATGATAATACATACCCCTACATACTACATAATGTACAAGAAGCCTTGCTTATATAATAAAGGTGATAGATAGGATTAGACAACATTATGACAAGTGTCTTAATCCTATGAAATGAGATAAAAAAGTTAAATGATAAGATAAGATAAGATACGATCGCATGATAACTAGGAATTCTAGAAAGATTCTTAGACCCCTAAGTAAACTTAACATGTGAACATGTGTAAATAGGACCTACTAGGTGAACTAGTTAGGTAAAATACCCAATTTACACCAACAATAATTACCAAATTGATTTTTAAGATTGGAAGTGGATAATATAATTATTAATAGGTTCATTTCTTCATTTGGTACACTTGGTCAAGTAATTCACAATTATCTTCAAATCCATATTGATGTGGACATGTTATAAGAAAGCAATGACTACTTCATCAAAGCAATATATGGAACCCAAAGGTAAATAATAAAATTATTGTATAACATAATCTCTTAGGGTTTGCAAAAATAATTTAGATAGGATCTTATCATCATATTCAAAATCCATACATGTAGTAGTTAAATCTTGCAAATGAACATTTAGATATTTGTTTCCATGATATAACCAAGTCTAGCTACCAAAAACCCCATAAGAAATGAATATTGAAAAACCTAAAATGATAATAGCATATGTTATGGAGGATTTTATGTGATAGAACTCATCATATTATCATCAATTTAATTATTAATATTAATCATTTATTGTAACAATACATCCAAGGTAGAAGTAGAGATTAGGGGAATATTAGGAACATGTGAGATAATGGAATAAGTATAGTGAGAGTGTGAGGTAAGGGGTGAGGACATAGTCATGGATGGACAAAACACATTATAAAATGGGTTACTCATGGGGTGATACCGATTAATAATGTGAGCCATAAGTTGGGAAGGAGACATGATAGGAGGTAGATGGTTGGATGGTTTAACATTAGTGAAAGCATTGGATGCGAGTGAACTGATAGAGGGAATGGAAGCACTAGAGGTAGGTATGGTAGATGGATTATAAAAGAGAGATAGGTCATAGAGAGGGATGAAAATAGTAGGGAATGTTTAAGAAAGTATGGTTATGAGGGAAAAAGGGTGGTGGAAGTGATAATGCTAGAGGTGAGAACAAAACTAGGTGTAATAACATGGGTGGTGGTGATCATAGAAATGGAAAAGGCAGGGTTAGGATTGAAAGAAGATGAGGAATAAGAGGATACATTGTAAGAAGAATCCAATGTATAACAAATATCATTAAGGATATTCACACCACATGAATAAATTTCTAATACTTTATAAGAGTAGCCAATTGACGAGGAGATTAAACTTTAGAGAATGCATTAATTTGTCTAGTAAGTGAAAGGTCTTTCTTAGCTAAATATGTATCATGATTATAATATTTTTGGCCATTTAATTTTTATGAATACAATCATATATGAAAATATTTTAATATCATTAAATTGAGTACCCATAGTAGGGTTAAGACAAGCACTCCTCAAGGGAAGATTAGGGCCTTGTGTATGGCATAAACAAAGCAATATGACTATGAGAGATGGTAGGAATAAACAATGTAATTCACTCTTTAATTTAAAAATAGGAAAATCAATTATATATAATATTTAAAAATTAAATCCTCGAGAGGAATATAAGGATTGATAGGGTGTGCAACAATAAGGTCATATAATGAAGCACAAACCTTAAAAGGAAAGACACATCAATGAAGTAGAAATAAAAAGGAACACAAACCTACTAAGATATAAAAAAGATTAAATCAAAACTATATATTTGAAAAACTTAAGATAAATGAAGATATAACTCTCAAGTCAAATCCTAGGGGGTGTAGTAGTAGATGAGTTCACAAAAAATCTAAGGGAATAAAATCACTTTTACATAAATATGGGCTAATTAAATAAATGTATACAATTAAGTGCAAATTAGTTGATATTCATAATATTCTTAATTTTAATATAAACATTATATGGCTCGACCATTTTGGTTGATAAAAAAGGTGTACATTAGTCTATATTTAATTTATGTGGAGGAAGAATGAGGAATCAATCAATTGAAATGTAATTTTTTTAAATTGCATAGAGAGATAGACACACTTAGCTCTCAATTATATATATATATAAAATCAATTTCCCATTGTACAAAAATTGATTCCCTTAGTGTGGTCACTAACTCAAACTCTATGCACACCCAAAATCTATTGTGGATGAATCTTGAGTGGCTTAGTTTTCTTTGAGCAACACAAGATTGGTCTTTGGTGCATAGACATGATCTAGAAAATAATAGATTTATACATCCTACTTTGCTATGCTCTCTATTATTTAAATGTGAGCTAGGATGATGATAATTAGAAATATTAGTTGAGAAGTTTCTATATTGCTAGGATCATTTCTCATTGGTCAAACCCCTTGATGGACCAATTTTATGGCCTTAAAAAATAAAATATGAATACTACATACACAAGCATGTAGATTTCTAATATGTTTTTTTTTGCAATGAATGTCTTTTTAAGCTTCATATCAAAGTGTTACTATAATTATTGATCATTGTAATTCTCTTAATTTTTAGATGATTTTTTATTTGTAAAAATGAATATTGTTAAATATGATGACATAGCAATAATTTACACAAATGTGTGCCAAGTTAGCTCCCAATGGCTAGTAGGAAAGGGCAAGAGATATGTTTAAATTTTTAAAATTAAATTTTGGGGTCAATCTTGAGCCCCTATGGATCAAACCCAACCTCCATTAGACTAGCTCCAAACAAGTGCATGGAAGTGTGGGTTGATAATAAGGTGAATGTGTAGATATAGGTGCAAATCAAGCTAGGATAAGAAAATATATGGTCCAATGTGTGTAAGTGAGAATAAATAGAGATGGATAATCATCGATGAAAGAGCCAAAGTTAGCACAAGAGTGTACCACTTGTTGATATTTTTAATTGTATTAAGTCATTCATTAAAGTGGACCCAAAACTAAATAATAATTGGCATGAGTATGCAAATTTCACCATTACAAGAATATACAATTTGTTTTTATTTTATTTTTTAAATATAATCTTTTAGTAGTCATTTTAGGTCAACTATTACTATCATTGTTTTAAAAAATAAGATATATACACAATAAATTTAATAAATAATAAATCATTATATAGTTAAAAATTAGTATTACTCTTTCTAAACATAGTTTATAAAGGAATGAATTTATAACTAGAATGAGATGAATTGGGTGATAAATCAAACTCTTGTAATATTTTTTTATTAAATATATAATAAATACTAAATGTTTAATAGAATAAACTAATACATTAAAATACATCATCTAAATCAAATAATTATTAGAATAAAATTTATAAATACAAATATCTATATAATCACGCTCAATGACTTTTTTGAATAATCAGTGAGAATTTTATTGGGGCCTTCACCCTTGGGAAAAAAACATTACATGATAAGTAAGTGCACCCAGATGGTTCCCAAAAAGGGGACTTAAGTGGACAGCTTTTTTTTGAAATCAAGAAATACTGACCTTGGATGTGAAATTGAGGATACTTAGACTCAAAATTTTGAGATGGAACAAAAAGAAGGATTTAAGTGCTTCGAGTCTACTTTCTAAACTACTAATTTATTTTGAAAATGGTTGAGATTAAGGGATTCAAACGAGGGACATACACAAATTGGTGTTGTTTTTGTCAGAAAAACATAACATAGCAACTCTTGTATGACCCTTGTATGGCGAACTTTTTTTTAGTATTTTTAAAATCGCAATAGTCAGAAGTTAGCTAACAGTATGTAGTTGATGCATGATTTTTCTAATATTTTTTTAATGAATATTTGATTTTTTACTAATTTGCGAAGTGGACATTTCCTGAAAAATAGAATTTTGGCCGTGCTACCCCTACAAATTTTGGAAACTAATTGATTTTTTTAATTTTTTAATTATTTAATTTTGTAGAATGGAGTCTAGTTTCTAAAAATGTAATTTATTTGAAAAATTGATGAACGGATAGTTTATAACAAAAAAATACCAAACATTGTTTTTTTGCAAAAAAAAGACATACAGATAAAATAAATTATGGATGAAAGACTTAACATTTTTAGAAAGTGAAAAAAATTGCATCGTTGGATAGCTAAGAGATAAACCAACATTACCCATGTGCTCAAATTTTTTGATATTGAACTACGTGCAATCCTGACGGTGAGCATGAACTCGATTATGAGAAATATGGTGGATTTTTTAAAAACACGTCTTTGGTCATTGGGAATGCCCTCTAAGCCTCTGGGTTGGTATTCTAAGGAAAATACCAAGCCTAAGGCTCGAGAATTCCCAAAGCAAGATATAACGTGAGCGCATTATAACACGCTCATGTTATATCTCACTTTCCACATGGTTTTTGCTTCTGCGGGGAACATGTTAACTAGAACCTAATGTGAGCGCATTATAACGTGCTCGCGTTATGTCTTCCTTTATGTTAAATGCCAATATATTGAATGCATGCTGATATATTTGTATGTTTGTATGTACATGCATGTCATATATGTATGTATGCTTGTATGGATGTAAGATTATATGTACATATGTATTATGCTTGTATGTATGCATTTATGTATGTCTTTAGATGGAGGGAGAATTTAGAGAGAGAGAGAGAGTCTAGAGAGATGGAGAGGGGGTGGAAGTGAGAGTTTAAGAGAGAGGTAGTGGGAGAGAAGGGGTTGGAGTGAGGGGGACTTAGCTAGGTAGGGTGGGAGGGATAGAGGGAGGGAGAGAGAGAGGGGGGTGAGAGAGAGAGAATTGAGGGAGAGGGAGAGAGAGAGACAAAGAGAAAGAGAGAGTTATTTAGGTAGGGTGTGAAAGGGAGAGACTTGAGAGTGTGAGGGGGGTGAGAGGGAGAGACTTGAGAGATAGGTAGTGAGAGGGAGTGTGAGAGAGATGGAGTGTGAGAGGGAGGGAGTGGGAGAGAGAGGGAGTGAGTGAGAGACCTGAGAGAGGGAGAGGGTGTGAGAGGGAGTGACCTGATAGAGGTAGAGAAAGAGGGGGTGGAGTGAGAGGGACTTATCTAGGTAGGGTTGGAGGGATAGATAGAGAGGGGAGAGAGACAAAGAGAGAGTTACCTAGGTAGGTTGCCAGAGGGAGAGACCTTAGAGAGAGAGGGGGTGGGAGGAAGAGACATGAGAGAGAGGGAGAGAGAGGTAGTGGGAGAGAGTGGGATGGAGTGGGAGGGACATAAAGAGAAATGGATAGAGGGAGCGAGAGAGGGTGGTAGGGATTGATTGAATGAGAGGTACGCAGAAAGAGGGAGATGGTAGATAAAGACAATTAGAGAGGGTAGGAGGGAGGGAAGGAGGGAGAGGTGAGATGTATAGATAGAGAGAAAGTGATAGGGGTTGAGGGTATAGGGTTGAGGGATTAGGGTGGAGGACCTATAGGGTTGATGGTTTCTAGGGTATTAGGGTTTAAGGTTTGAGGGTTGAGGGAATAGGGTCGATGGTAGAGGGTATTTGGTTGAGGGTATAGGGTAGAAGGTTTAAGAGTTTAGGGTTGAAAGGTTTGGGGTTAAGGATTTAGGGTTAAGGGTTTACTTGGTTGAGGGTAGAGGGTTCAGGGTATAGGTTTGAGGGTATATGGTTGAAGGATTAGGTTCAGGGTCTAATGTAAGGGGTAGAGGGTTTAGGGTTTAAGGATTGAGGGTTGAGGGATTAAGGGTCAAGGGTTGAGAATTGAGGGTTGAGTGATTAATGTATAGGGTAAAGGGTAGAGGGTTTAAGGGTTGAGGGTTGAAGATTGAGGGTTTAAGGTATAGGGTCGAGGGATTAGGGTCGAGGGTCCAATATATAGGGTAGAGGTTATAGGGGTTGAGAGATTAAGGGTTGAGGGTTTAGGGATTAGGGTAGAGAGTTTTCTTGGATTTCACGGTATAAGAGTTGAGGGCTTAGGGTTTAGGGTAGAGAGTATTGGGTAGAGGGTAGAGGGTAGAGGGTTTAGCAGTTTAGGGTTTAAGGGGTTAGGGTTGAGGGTCAAGGGTTTAGGGTTGAGTGTTTAAGGGTTTAAGGGTTGAGGTTTTAAGAGTCAAGAGGGTTGAGGGATTAGGGTAGAGAGTTTACTAAGTGGGTTTAAGAGTTGGGGGATTAGGGTTGAGGGTAGAGGGTATAGGATTGACGGTAGAGGGTAGAGGTTTTACAGGTTAGGGTTTAAGGGTTTAGTGTTTAGGGATGAGGGATTAATAGGTTATAGGGGTTGAGGGATTAGGGTTTAAGGGTTGATGGTTGAGGGATTCAGAGGGTATAGGGGTTGAGGGATTAAAGTTTAAGGGTTGAGGGTTGAGGGTCGAGGGATTAAGAGGGTATAGGGGTTGAGGGATTAGGGTTTAAGGGTTGAGGGTTGAGGGTTCAAGGATTAAGAGGGTATATGGGTAGAGGGATTAGGTTTGAAGGGTTCATGGATTAAGAGGGTATAGGGGTTGAGGGATTAGGGTTTAAGAGTTGAGGGTTCAGGGATGAAGAGGGTATAGGGGTTGAGGGATTAGGGTTTAAGGGTTGAGGGTTCAAGGATTAAGAGGGTATAGGGGTAGAGGGATTAGGGTT